>JARFJB010001883.1:14457500-14460000 GCA_036346205.1 Vesta saturnalis | reverse complement strand
CAACACACACACACAACACACACACACAAACAACAACACACACACAACACACATACACACACACACACACACACACATACACACATACACACATACACACATCACACACAACACACATACACACATACACACATACACACATACACACATACACACATACACACACACACACACACACACACACACACACACAGCCACGGACTGGCGCTATTGTCGAGTTTTGCATACAGTGATAAAAATACGTTTTACAGTTAGATTAGTAAACATGTATATACAATAACAAATACGACCAAACTTGAAATCAGGGTTCTGTATTATGTTACATACAAGGACTGTCTTATCGGAAATACGTCTGTCAAAGGACCTTAGATTTATAAACAAGCTTGAACTCACTATGTGGTAACTGAATATGGACCACTGCCTGGAAACAAATAAACAAGCTGACTTTCATTTCCAATTTTGATAATACACCCGTGATTTGAAATTAACATCGGTTCCACCTCATAACACAACTATAGGACTCCGTGTTCTATTTTACCAAATGTTCATCATCATCATCATTACACAACCATAACAATAATTATATAACACTGTAGATATACAGATTAAGGTATAACAAGTGTGTGTTGATCGCGTGAAGGTTTACAATCGGTTTACACCGAGATGAGATGATGGTGGTGTTGAACATAACATTAAAAATCTGTATACGTAATTAAATAAAGTAAATAAAATAAGGGGTAAGGACTAAAACCAAAAAGATCACTTACCAGTGTTGTTGCTGATGTAGGGATGTTGCTGAGCCCCTTCTACTAATTATAATTGATTATCATTGTCAGCGTGTTTTGCTGGAGATTAAATTTAAAGACACTCCATTTGCGAGTGCATTGATTTCTCGTGGGGTGGAAAAATCGACATTCTTTCATTATATTTATTAGTCTCGTTCGAATTCCGGTAAAATTATTAAAATGTAGCGATGTAGTGTGCGTGAAACAGTCTTCGTTATTTTTTCGTAAAAATTTTAATTTAAATTTAATTAAATGACTTATTAAAGTATACAATGATCTAATTACGTTCTACCTAATTAAACCAAAAAGGGAAATCAGAAACGTAATAGCATCTGCACGAATGAAGTTTAGTGCTTTTGTCAATATTTACTGACGTTTCCACATTTGCACACACGCACACACTCACATACGCACACACGCAGATACGCACACACGCATGCACGTCCATATATATATATATATATATATATATATATATCGCTATGATACCCATATAAAGAAGACAAGGTATTCTTAACTTAACTCTTCTGTCGGCGCACAATTTATTTTAGAGGGCGATTGGTTCAGATGGATCAGAGAGCTCAGGAGCAAAACTTTCACTTGGTCGAAAAGCTGTTGTAAATTCTTCAAGTCAAAATTTACTGACTTTTTGCCCGGTAGATATATCTTTTGATACTCTTGATATTCGTCTCACTATTGCCATTAAAATGTGAAGTGATGCGGGTTGAATTTCCACTATACTTTTTAAAACTGTATTTGAAGGAAATGTAGCTCTGTAAGTTGTAAAGTTCATCCAACTCGGATTTACCAACGACATAGTCGGTTCCATTAATCGCGTATAATGTATAAGAATTTTCTTTACGTTAACTACAGCACTTAGAGTCTAGGCTGAGCGATTTAGTCGATAAATTAGAGATTAGTTACAAATTCATCGACTTAATCTTTAAGCACATAAAAGAGAAAGCATAAACTTTCCTGGTTTTGACACCTCTATAATCCGTTTCTCTATGTATGAATGCTTTGTACTGATCGATACGTGGTGTTGGGAAATCAGTTTTCACTGGATAAGTTGGTTTCGGATTACATTTAGAACAATGATTTCAAGCCCGTCTATATTGTTAAACCACATTACTAACGTACAGTATCACGTACTGTTGGCGCAATAACGACAAAATTAAACTTGCTCATAGCAGTTTCTTTGATGTGCAAAATCAATAAATCAATTAACAAGGATCCTTTTTAGGCAATAAGAAGGGACGCTGGCAATCAAAACTCAAATTGGAATAATACATTTTACCACCAAGACGAGTGATATGTCTAAACTGCTGGCCATTTGAATTCACACATAGTGATTTTTAAGCAAAATTTAAAGTTAAATATTTTCAATAGGAATGCAAATTTTTGAACGCTGCTTGCAAATTTTAAGAGCTAGTTTTTTTCGGATTAAGCTGCATGACGTATATTTATCGTAGGACCATTGGTTTATTATATACAGGGTGATCAATGAAGTCATGCAAAAAATCAAAAAGTTTGTGAGTGAAATTTCCGCAAAAAATTTTATTGGTCGTTGCAATATGGTTCGTTACTAAGGTAACATCAATATCTCTAGACGTTTTTGTCAGTTTTTTTGGGTAGCAAAATTTTTAAAATGCTATAACTTGACATTGCATTGGCGGTTCTTGATGATTTTGCGGATTTGGAATCCTTGTTTCACG
>JARFJB010001883.1:14422500-14452500 GCA_036346205.1 Vesta saturnalis | reverse complement strand
GAAATGAAGCAGCGTTTATTTCCAGTTTTTTTATGCAAAGTCGCTTGTTGCATTGGTTCAACTGTGGATAGGTAACACAGCAAGCTTACAAAATGTCTCACTTTGACTATAATAATATAAATCACTTCCTAAGGCTATTCATAAAACATCAACAAGATACCTATGCAGAAAACATGTTGGGGTTAAAGCACAAACTTAGGAATTCTTATAGCATTTAATAGCTGCTATTCGTTCTGAAATTTATTCTTTTGCGTTTAAATGTCTAAAGAAGCAGGACCGTTCCATCCTATACCTAATCTCTATAAACATTTTATCAATACTTTTATGGTTAAAATAATTGAGGATGGGTAACCCAAAGAACCGAACAACTTGTCACGTGCGTGTGATCTTTAGAGGTATAGATATAAGATTTACCTGTTAAAGTAAATTTGGAGATTATTGTCGAATTGTTTTTTTTCCATTATTAATTTTTTTTTCAAATAAATAATAGCAAGTCCGGTAAGAAACACGAGAACCAAAAGTCGCGTATGGAGCAATATAATTTAAATCCGAAGTGATTGAAATTAAGTAAGTAAAAAATATGTACAACCTGTCCCGAAAGTTTGGAAACGCGCAATTATCTCAGTTATTTGTAAAGTGCCAGATGAAAATTGGGAAGTTTACATTAGCAAGCATGCTCTATCCAACAAAAATATTTCAGTGATGCAGTGTTGCCGCTTCTACTAAAAACCAAAGCAACTTTGATAATTCAAACGGAACACCATGTATATTATTCAACTTTTTAATGCCCGGAATAAATGTAAATACATCTTATGTATGAAGTCCTATACCTATCTTCAACCATTTACGAAATAATTGACAGACCATTTCGACACTTTGACAGGCTGTAAAATCTAAACCTTAAGATATCAAGAAAAACGGTTTGCACATTCCTATCTTAGTTTTTCACAAGCTATAGATTGACAAATACAAAACATCTAATCTTTTAACAAGGAATTTATTCAAAAATTGTTTAAAAAAATTACGAAACTACGTACTATGTAATAAAGGTGAATATCACCTTTGAAGAAGCTGTGGGAAATATTAAATGACTATGGCGTAAGTATAGGTTTAATAAACGGAATAAGGGCAGTATATAACGGTAGCCGGGCATGTGTTACGGTAGGAGGAGGTGCGACTGAATACTTTAACATTGAGCAAGGAGTGTGAGAAGGCTGCGTGATGTCACCGTGTTTGTTTAATGTATACATGCGTTAACTACAGAGGAATAAGTTTTCTCAGTGTACCTAGTAAAGTTTTTGGAAGAGTACTGATTAATAGAGTACGAGAAACTACACAAACTAAGATTTGGGATGTGCAGGGTGACGTCATGCCAGGGAGAGGAAGTGTTGATCACATGGTTGCTTTCCAGCAGGTAGTCGAAAAGTGTTTAAGTGTAAAAAGGAAGCTGTACTAGGCGTTTGAATATCTGGAAAAAACATATGACAGAATGAATAGGGAGAAGCTATGGGAAATATTCAATGAATATGGCGTAAGTAAAGACCTAATAAACGGGCAGTATATAACGGTAGCCGGGCATGTGTTAGGGTCAAAGGAGATGTGAAGTGTAAAAATAAGTAAGGAAAATGTAAATTACTAAGTCCGAAAAAAATAAAGTGAGGCTTTCTCCTCTATTCACGTAATGCAGGCAGGTGTAGTCGAAAAGTGTAAGACAAGAAACTTTGTGCACTTACCCGGTGGAACATTAAAATAAATTATGGTCGAGTAGGACGTCTATTAGAGGGGGCATGTTAGTAGGGAGTTTGGTTACGGTATAGGCATTAAGTGTAAGATCAGGAGCGACGCGTTCCGTTCAACACGTTAATTTATTCCTAAAAGATCATTAATAAATATTTGGTATTCCGTGCGAATGGGACCAGTTCATGGCACTTCTGCCATTTGCGCAGTACAGATGCAGAATGACATCTGACATATAACTGCATTAGACATAGGCTACATTTGGTATATCATAGTCTTGAAGGGAAGCTGCGTCGGAAACATACGACGATATCTTCATTTACGGAAGATATTCTAAAAAAGAGAAAGTTTACATATTGTTACGACTTACTAAATATTCTTCAATATTACGGTAGATGTCCTCAAAGGTATCCTCCAACCAGTATCTACTAAAGGAATTTCATGTATGTTCAGTTGCGCGTCATTAACTTATGTAAGTAGTGCCCATGTTCTAGATTGTTTGTATGTACTTTTGAGTCATGGGGACATACGAAATAGTAGGATGAATAATTTGTTCGAACTAGCTAAATAAATGTATGACGTGCATCGGTTTTTTCGTGGAATTACCTATGTACGAGTTACTTCAGTATCTTTATAGGTACCTGTGAGAACCTTAGTTGGCATTATAGTCCTCAAAGGTACCTTTCAGTGTATAGTAATTCGAATCTTTAAGTATGTCAGCAACGGGTATGTGTCAGTATGGCGCATGTAATACCGCCAAATCAAAACATCATTGGAAGTATCCTACATTGGAGACATACGTTTGACAACGTTTAACGGCAAATGAAAAGAAACTACATGTGCCATATAATGATAACGAAAAGAAACTACTTGAAAATATATTACACAGAAGCTGCAATTACAACAACACGTTACAACAATGCAAAGATTACTGCATCGGGTATGTAAAAAAACCTAAAAAAAATTTTTTCAAGAGACTTCTAAGCTGTTTTGTTGTTAAACAACTAGTCTTCAAGAAAGCAAAATCTTGAAGCGTTAAGTAGAGTTTATGTACGTCTCTGTTATCGTTAAGTTAACTTTTCAAAGTAGTGTCATTTAAATTGTACTGCTTATATTAGAACAGGTGTTAGCGCACTTAGTAGTACCTAATGCGAGCCACACAATAAGTGAAGAAAAAAAATTCCCATCAATTTCCCCTCAAAAAGTGGTGGGACGCGTCCTCAATTGTACGCCATAATAATATATATATATATATATATATATATATATATATATATATATATATGCATACATAAAACTTTTTCGTGGTTGCGTAACCTATTGCACAGGTGTCTTGTGTGTAAGCTCTTCGCGCATTATTGGAATCCATTTCGGTTTCATTTCTATACTAGCTTGGCTTATTGGATTTTCTGCTAGTGTGATGTACGTGGCTACTTTGAGTTTCCGGCAAGTTGTATTCTCGTCCTTCGCCAGTATCTGTATGTTATCCCATTGGATACGATAGTTTTCGATTCAGGCATGTTTTGCGATTCTGGGTTTTTCTGTTTCGCTTTTGCGGATATTGTTCTTGTGTTCCTGAGTTCTCACTTAGAGCAGTCTACTGCTCTCTCCTATGTCCGATCTAACGCATTGGCATGGTAGGTTTTATACACAATTCTTAGGAAACTGGTTTTTATTGCGTGGTTTGGTTTTGATTGGTATTCCACTGATTGTTTTTGTCAATTTGAAGGCAGTGCGTATGTCCGAGATAACTGGTATTACAAGGTATTATCGCTATGTATTTAGGGTCTCCTTTTTCGGTTACCATTTCCCTGTTTAGGTTAGGTGTTAGTTCGGGGTAGCCATTTTATTTAAGTGTTTAGCGATAATTATTTTTCCTTTTCTCAGGTCCCCTTGTTCTGAGCATATTGTTTCCTCTCTATCGTAAAAAATTCTTGGCACTCCTAACTTTACGTTTTCGTGGTGATTGGAGTTGCAGTGCAGGTACCTTCTCGTGTGGGTGGGTTTCATGTATAAGTATACTTGTCGTGAAAGTGTGGTCATTCCTCTGTACAACTACATCCAGAAATCGCAGCTTTTGTTCCGACTTCAATTCGATTGTGAATTTTATGGAGGGTGCGCAGCTATTTACATGATCTAGGAATTCCTCCAGCTTATGCTTTCCGTGTTGTCAAACTACGAAGGTATCGTTCACGTAACTAAGCCACCTCCTTGGTTTTTCTGTTAATTCGGGTATTGCTTGATCTTCGAAGTCTTATATATATATATATATATATATATATATATATATATATATATATATATATGGGCGACAGTGAAGAACCCATCGGCATCCCATACTCTTGGTAGAATTTGTCTTGTTGTTCTAATGTATATTGGCAGAAGTTCCATTATTATGTTTACCGAGAGTTGCGTGTGTTCTTCTAACGTTTCATCTTTTTCCAGCCGGTCTCTTATGATAGTTAGTGCCTTGTCGGTGGGCACATTTGTGAATATTTATCATGAAAAATTTTAAGTAATTTTCTTGTGATATTACACTGTGTAAAATAATTTTTTATAAAGTTCTACAATAAAATCTGCATTAAGCAAAATAATTGACATGCGTGTTTACATATTGCTTTACGATCAAATACAACAGGATGGAATATAGCTGTAGGTAGGGTCCCAAGTATAAGAGAGGGAAGGCGCCATTTTATACTTTTCTTTGCGGTGGTACCAGTTTTATTTTGTAAAGTATGGCGGGAATACGGTCAATTTGACAAATTAGTTTATGTATTTATTTAGTGCCTAATTGTAATGTGCATGAAATTACATTCAAAGAATGTAAGTATGTTGGTATTTTATTGAAATCGATTATTTATTTTCAGCTGCTTCGGTGGTGGAATGGTTAGAGTGCTTGCCTTTCACTCGAGCGGCGCGGGTTCAAACCTGGCTGATGAAGCCGTTTTTGTAAAACGGAAAAAAACGAAAGTACTCCTTCTCGTATAGGAAGTAAAACTGTAGGTTTCGTTGCAATATGACACGTTAAAATCCCACACTGAAGGTGCAATTTCTTTAGGTCAAAATTCTAGTGACGGGTAGTGCTAATAACCATTAATAGTTGATGCGGATAGAGATGCCTGACATTTCCGTTTGTGTCTAAATCTCGGCCCACAAATATTAGGCGTTTTTTTTTTATTTAAAAGTCGGCTCTGAAGTAACAAAATTTTGATTACTCAACATTCAGCTTGTCAGATAATTAGTAGTTCGTTCTTGATTGTTAAAGTTTAACCTTATTATACTGGAATGTCATGTAGACAAAAACCAGGATTAGCGACATTATCTTCTTTTTGCATTTAATCGAGGTGCCAAAGCCAGTGAAGCTGCTCGTGAGATTTGCGGTGAAGATACAATGCCTAGTAGGACGGCGCAAAACTGGTTTAAACGTTTCAAAAGCGCAATTATCGACCTTAATGATATGGATTGTTCAGGACGTCCTGTTAGGTTGGATGGAAAGCAATTGAATCAACTTCATCATGAGAGTTCACGCCAATAAACTAGGGAGTTGGCCCAGGAAATGGAATGTGACCAATCAACGATATGTCGACATCTGAAATCCTTAGGAAAAGTTCAGAAACTTGGCGCTTGGGTTCCTGATGTTTTGAGCGAGAACAACAAAAATCAACGTTTCCGCTGGATTGCTCGCTTGGAATCGCGCTACTCATGGTCACAATCAGAGGTTCCTCTATCGAATTGTTATCGGCGATGAGAAATGGTGTTTGTATGTGAATATGAAGCAGAGAAAATAGTGGCTAAGTCCCAATGAACAAGCGACGCCTAGAGCGAAACAAGATCTTCACCCTCGAAAGACGATGTTATGCGTTTGGTGGGACTGGGAAGGTATCATTCACTATGAATTGCTCGGGCGTAACCAAACAGTCAATGCAGAGCTATATGTTGAACAAATTCATCGCCTCTACGAAGCTATTCGGGAAAAACGACACCATCGGCAGGATGACCTTCTTCTTCATCACAACGCTCGTCCTCACATTGCTATATGACAAAGAGACCAATTCAAACGCTTGGTTGGGAAGTACCTATTGTCGCGCCCTCCATATTCTCCTGATTTGGCTCCGTCAGATTTTCACCTATTTCGATCCTTTCGAATAGTTTTCGGGGTGTTTCCTTCAATAATGGTGTGGAATTGCGTACTTGGTTGGATCATTTTTTGAGTCAAGGCCGTGAATATACAATTGATTAATATGTTGTCAATTTTTGTAGTAATATATATATTTTTTTAAATAAAAAACGCCATTACTTATGCATTAACCTGGTACAAAAAAAAATTATTTATTTTCATTAATTAAATACACTAAATTGAATACATCATCCAATAACAATTAAATTACATTAATTTCAGCAACGAACTCTAGTATTATTCAGTCAAAGTACAAACTACGTCAATTCTTTTATTCCCATCGTTATCTACTCCTTTTTCACATTTTTGTCTTATGATTTTGGTAAATATGTTCTCCCCTTAGGTATTTCCTCGTAAATATTGACATAATTTTTCCACAAAAAAATTATCATTATCGACATGTGAAATACTTTTTTTACTGTGAGTACTTAGATACAAATAGCAATTATTGATTTTATTAGATAAAGTATTACCAAAATTCTGATTATTACATAAGTTGTTAGAAGGTAATTAATTATACATCAGTAACTAAAACGTTTATGAATCATAAGACCCTAAAAATGCATCACAGTTTGAGCAAAAATGATTTCTGCTTTGACACGAATCCATGCAATATGGAATAGGAACACATACCCAACAACTGTAATAGTAAATATTAATAGATATACAGTACGCATATTAACTACTTACAAGAAAATACACAATAGGAGTGCGAAAAGATGAGTTTTTGTTGTTGCTTCTGATTCAACTCTAGTATAACACGTGTGATGACAAAAAGGACATGCTATCATTTGAGAATTTGGTCCTACTGATTGTATAATTGGCTGATTTACGACAATTGCATTTGCTAAAATATTGATAATGCAAATAACTTATCAAACAAATTCAATTTTAGCATACCTGGTATAGGTGGCTGAAATCCAATATGTACATTATGCTGATTTTCTGTATAGTGACTGCTAGACTGATCAGCTTGTGAAGGAGAAGCTCCTGGCGGAACATAATTAACTTTGGTGTTGTATGGTGTATACGGTGGTGGCTCTGCCATATCTTAGCTTTGTGTACTACTACTTACAAAATTAATATGTGTAATTATATCAAAAGGTGGATTTTGTATCTTATTAATTCTTCTTATCAGGTAGGTTTATCTTTAATAATCATATTTACAGATAAGAGATAACGTAGTTGTGTTACTCATGCATTTCTTGGAAAAAATATATAAAAAATAAAAACATACTGGAGATAAATGAACAGAGGTTAATTTTAGTATTCAGTAAATAATTCATAATGAAAAAGATATTAAGAAAATTTGTTCACTCATATCAGATGCCTTTAAAATTAAAAGGTAGTAATGATAACATACAGGATGTTACTGTATCATTATTTGTTGGTTTGTTTTAAGTAAAACAGGTCGACGTTTTATCTGAATATAGATTTTTTACAACATATCGTTTGTCATATGATACATTTATAAGTAGCTATAGAAATTGAGTATTATAATTCTTTACAACGCCCTTGTATAGGTATATGCGTATAAACGTTTTGGCAACCTCTGATGTGTTTTGTTGCTTAAAAAGTCAAGGTTATGGAAATTTTCAGCTTTTTAACAATTAATAGACCAGATCTCCAACAACTTTGATTATGTATATATATATATATATATATATATATATATATATATATATATATATATATATATATATATATATATATCAAGATGCAAAATTCGATAACTCTTCGATAACTGTTTGAAAGTAATTATCACGAAGTTTTTGTATTATTATCAAGTAGTTTTTGTATTTGACATATCTGTCAGTTCGACAGGTTTCACTGTAGTGTTTCGCTCAGCTATTCGTTCAATTTATTTCTCTGTTTCAATATAGTTGAAGTGAAAAGTAACTACGAGATGAATGGTAAACAATTTTCCCGTCGTGAAATGACTGACATGACTTGGATACTTGGTGAATGCACCAAAAACTGTTTATTGGCGCCAAGAGTATATCGTGAAAGATTTCCAGACCGGAGACAACCGAGTAAAGTTAGTTTGAGAAAATTGTTGAATCGTTTTGACCGTACCGGATCGGTTAACTATCACAAGAGAGAAGTAGGAAGACATGCAATAACGGAAGGCAACCAACTCAAAGTATTGCTGAGCATTACAGAAGACCCGCATACCAGTATACGAAAGATTTCATCTCAAAAAGGCATTAGCCATGGTACGGTTCAACGAATCCTGTCATTACATAAAATGCATCCTTTCCATGTCCAACTACATCAGGAACTAATTGTAAACGATTTCCAAAGCAGAGGAGAATTTTGACAATGGGCAAAATCGAAAATCGACGAAGAACCATTTTTCTTTGATTTTGTTTTGTTTGGGGATGAGTCAACATTTTCGAAAAATGGAGGAGTTAACCGACACAATTTTCACTATTACCAGACACCTAACCCACATTTGATACGAACACACAGCCAAACAAGATGATCCTTGAATGTCTGGGGTGAAGTTTTGGGAAATCGTATAATAGGACCACACTTTTTTGAAGAAACGGTGAACGGTACTGTTTATTTACAGTTTCTTCAAAATCATTTACCATTTCTTCTTGACGAAGTGCCCCTCGACATTCGGCAACGCATGTGGCTGCTACATGATGGCGCACCGGTCCTATCAAGGACTATCTGAATAATTATTTCCAACAAAGATGGATAGGCAGAGGAGGACCTAAACATTGGCCAGTTCGATCACCAGACCTAAGTGGATTTTTTCTTGTGGGGTTATGTAAAGAGTATGGTGTATAATGACCCACCAACGACAAAAGAAAACATGAAGGTCAGAATTACAGAAGCATTCAAGAGTGTTGATCTTACAATATTGCGAAATGCGAGTCGGCATTCGAGAATCGACTTCAACATTGTATTGATGTTGGTGGAAGTCACTTCGAACACCTAATATTATTAATTTAATGTTCTTATTTTTTTTATTATTTATTCTTTCGTTATTGTTGTTCTTCTATATTTATAGTTAATGTTATCAGTATCAAGTAAACAGGTTAGATAGTGCACTAGATTGATTTATTTTTATTGTTTCGACACATTTGCAGGACAAATCCTTCTCAAACAGCAGTAAATTTGTCAAATTTATCTGTCAAATACAATGACGCCCAGATAAACATCATAATCCTAGAATTTGTATCAAAATTCATCAAATATCTGGAAATATCTCGATAACTACTCACGTTAGATACAGGGAACCCATGATACACCTACAGACGGTATGATAATTATTTGTCTCAAAGGCGTTCGCTTTGCGCATGACGTCACCTGAGATGCAACTGCGTTCGGTACACGATACAGTGTATCGTGGTTCCGTGCGTTCACTGGGTGCACTGCACTGCCTCATTACGTGGTATACGCGGCGTTTGTGTGTTCTACAGTTGCTTGAATATTTTTTTTTATTATTTGGACAAACATTAGTGATTAAGGTTACTTGTTAACACTTCACTCTTGTACCTAACCGAAAATGCCTACTTGTACCGTGGCAAAGTGCGGCAATTGCAATAGAAAAACAAGGGACCGAAATCAAATACTTTAGATTTCCTAAAGACAATGAACTTTCTAAGAAATGGATTGTTGCTTGCCGTTGTGAGGACAAAATAAACTTGAAAAATGGTATGTTGTTAATATAATGTAAGAAGTTATTAAACCTATATTATGTATTACTACTATTTGTTAATAATATAACAAGGGAGAGCGAGGCCAGTTGTTAGACTTTTAACAAATTATTTTTTTTAACTGAAAGGTCTTGTGGAATTTTTGGGTAGTTAATGATTTGTGTTTTGGGGGGCGGTTTTGTAAAAGGGACAGTCTGTATATATATTTATTTTGACAATTCGGAAGTTTTAAAAAAATCGTTGACTGCCAAATCCGGTCTCCTCTACTGATGCAGTCTTTAGGTATAAGTTTTTGAAGTTATACTAAATTTTTACATTGGTTTCAGAGCACAAGTTGAAATTGAACAGCTTAAAGAAGCATTGACGGCTGCAGAGGATGACAAAACTCAACTGGAAAACAAAATTAAACATTATGATGATGTCCTATCCACTGTTTTTACTCAGGGGCAAATAAAAAACTATTATGCTTGGACAAAACAAAAAAGTGCATTGGTCTCCAGATGATATTGCATCTGCTATTTCAATACGAAGTGTAAGTCCAAAAGCATATCGTTACCTGTGAGCACATAATTATCCATTACCGGCTATGTCTACTCTGTGAAAATGGGTTTTAAATTTTAATGTTAACCCAGATGTTTTAAAAAGCATTCTCACATTAATGGAAAATAAATCTTCTGAATTTAATGATATGGAAAGGCTCTGTGTTTTACCATTTGATGAAGTTTATGACTCCAACAAAATGGAGATTGATAAAAAAGAACAGCAGAAAGCAGGTTCACACAAGTCTTGTCAGACCGTTATGGTACGAGGTCTTACTTCACATTGGAAACAACCAATATATTACCAGTTTGATCAACCGATGACGAAAACTATTATTGAAAAACTATCTTCAGAATTGTACAGATCAAATTTTACTGTTGAAGCCATAGTTAGTGACATGGGCACTGGAAATACAAAATTGTGGTCCCAGTTAAATGTGGGCTATGACAAAAATTGCTTTTTTCCACATCCCGAAAATAAGTCTCTTACAATTTTTGTATACGCAGACGTGCCTCATCTTTTAAAACTTGCAAGAAATCACCTGATTGATCATGGCTTTGTTTTAGAGAATTGTGTAATAAATAGAGATTATTTTGATAGTTTAATAAATATCTCCACTTCGGAACTAACTTTCGCACACAAAATAACACGACAACTTCTTGATATTAAAGGCTCGATGAGGCAAAGAGTTCGACTTGCTGCTGAACTTTTATCAAACACTGTCTCCAAAGCAATTAAGTATTGTGGAAAACTGGGATTGATCACTGGGAAAAGGCTGCTGAAGTTGTACAATTATTCAACAATTGGTTTGATTTGTTAAATTCAAGATCCAAATATAGTGGAAGTTGTCCTGGAAGGAATGCATTTGGAACTGACATTGAGAATCAAAAAGAAGTTTTAAATGAAATGACAAAGATTGCAAGTGTAATGAGAATTGGAAAGCATCAACAAATTATACCTTTTCAGGAAGGAATATTACTGACAAAGATTAAAGAGGAGTACCAGAGGTTCCCTCACGATACACCTACAGACGGTGCGCACTGGATGCGTCTTGTATCTCGGTCTGCTGACGTCATCTGCGATGCAAACTCAAGCGCTTGTGTATGTATATAGCATGCAAATTTTGGACGTAAAGTGGGAATTGTGAAGATTTAGCTTGAGCAATTACATGTATTATTAAAGTAATTACTTTTTGGCTAGGTTTTTACACAAAATATCAATCAGAAATTTAAAAGAAATCAAATTTTATGAAAATGGTAATATAAAATCGCCGTTTTTGATTTTATTTAATAAACGAATATAAAATGAAATCTAATAGAAAATAAAAACATAAATGTTTAGCAGGTATTTTAAGCAAAAAGGTGTAGATTCGAGAGCTGACTTTTTCAAATCTTACTTCTTGTAGTCCACTTGCTGAAAATTTTGGAAAAACTAATATCCTAATCTGTTTTATTTGTTATAACTTTTTTGTTACTTAAGATATTGAGATGCGGTTTGAACTAATTTGCATGGTAATTTAAATACTTTTATACTTTTGAAAAGCTGAGCTTATTCGTTTTACCGGCAGAAACCACGCATGCCATGATCACAAAAACTTTGTTTTTTGTTTTGTAAGTACACTTTTATACTTTAGTGTTTGTAAATTTTTGCATTTTCTTGTCTAATTTTCGTTGACAATTTTGAAAACTAATTTGTCGGTTTAATTCCCTTAATCTAATATATGTCCTCGTCCTACTTAGGCAGAGAATCACTTGAAATGAAATTTGTGTCTCCCCCAATTTACACATCGTTTTCTGCGCCAGTTGTAGAAAAATATTTTTCATCACATAATGAGCTACCATGCATATACAGTAACTCAGCATCAAGTTTTTGAGCTGCTTCATATAATTCCTTACTTGGCTTCATTAAATATCTTCTTGAAATTGTTTGCAACCAGTCGGGTATATTATTAGGTAACTGACAGTTATTGGTAGCGACTCCCAAAGAATTTGAATTTATAAGCAACATAGCCTGCTATATATTTGAGAGATTCACTGTTCACCTTCTCTTTTACTTCCACTCACGAGAACTCGTCGTCAATAGCAGCGTCCAAAGCTTCTTCATCTAAGTATTGCGGATGCACAAATGAACTAGATGAAATGACATCCTCTACACAGTCATTTTGCTGATCTAAATTTGATTCACTTCCACCTATATTAGAAAGCAAGTTTTGTGTTAAACACATATCTTTTATCGATTCTTGAGATATACTAAGCAAGCATTCTTCAGAATTCTCATCAGTGTTTCTATTTTCCGTAAAAATAGCTGTAGAATGTTTCCCAAGTATAAACCACCTCATTCGATACTTAAAATCAAGTGGAGAGAGATGGTCATTTGCTGCGCCCATGCCCCGAATATAAGCAAAAAAATTTTTCAAGAACATCTTGATTCAGACGCGATGTTAAAATGTACTCGACACCATATTTATCGTGCAAATAATAAAACATTTCTGACAATGATGAGTTTGTTAGTAATATTCCTTTCTGAAAAGGTATAATTTGTTTATGCTTTCCAATTCTCATTACACTTGCAATCTTTGTCATTTCATTTAAAACTTCTTTTTGATTCTCAATGTCAGTTCCAAATGCATTCCTTCCAGGACAACTTCCACTATATTTGGATCTTGAATTTAACAAATCAAACCAATTGTTGAATAATTGTACAACTTCAGCAGCCTTTTCCCAGTGACTATGTTTAGGCATCAATCCCAGTTTTCCACAGTACTTAATTGCTTTGGCGACAGTGTTTGATAAAAGTTCAGCAGCAAGTCGAACTCTTTGCCTCATCGAGCCTTTAATATCAAGATGTTGTCGTGTTATTTTATGTGCGAAAGTTAGTTCCGAAGTGGAGATATTTATTAAACTACCAAAATAATCTCTATTTATTACACAATTCTCTAAAACAAAGCCATGATCAATCAGGTGATTTTTTGCAAGTTTCAAAACATGAGGCACGTCTGCGTATACAAAATTTTAGAGAATTATTTTGGGATGTGGAAAAAGCAATTTTGTCATAGCCCACATTTAACTGGGACCACAATTTTGTATTTCCAGTGCCCATGTCACTAACTATGGCTACAACAGTAAAATTTGATCTGTACGATTCTGAAATTAGTTTTTCAATAATAGTTTTCGTCATCGGTTGATCAAACTGGTAATATATTGGTTGTTTCAATGTGAAGGAAGACCTCGTACCATAACGGTCTGACAAGACTTGTGTGAACCTACTTTCTACTGTTCTTTTTATCAATCTCCATTTTGTTGGAGTCATAAACTTCATCAAATGGTAAAACACAGAGCCTTTCCATATCATTAAATTCAGAAGATTTATTTTCCATTAATGTGAGAATGCTTTTTAAAACATCTGGGTTAACATTAAAATTTAAAACCCATTTTCACAGAGTAGACATAGCCGGTAATGGATAATTATGTGCTCGCAGGTAACGATATGCTTTTGGACTTACACTTCGTAATGAAATAGCAGATGCAACATCATCTGGAGACCAATGCACTTTTTTTGTTTTGTCCAAGTATAATAGTTTTTTTATTTGCCCCTGAGTAAAAACAGTGGATAGGACATCATCATAATGTTTAATTTTGTTTTCCAGTTGAGTTTTGTCATCCTCTGCAGCCGTCAATGCTTCTTTAAGCTGTTCAATTTCAACCTGTGCTCTGAAACCAATGTAAAAATTTAGTATAACTTCAAAAACTTATACCTAAAGACTGCATCAGTAGAGGAGACCGGATTTGGCAGTCAACGATTTTTTTAAAACTTCCGAATTGTCAAAATAAATATATATACAGACTGTCCTTTTACAAAACCGCCCCCAAAACACAAATCATTAACTACCCAAAATTCCACAAGACCTTTCGTTCAGTTAAAAAATAGTTTGTTAAAAGTCTAACAACTGGCCTCGCTCTCCTTGTTATATTATTAACAAAGGTTTCTTTAACTCAAAAGTTGAATCCACTTAAAGAAGTTCCACATTGGTTGCAATACTCTTAGAATTTTCAACTGTTATATTTTCATAGTTTCGATTACAAGATACCGAACTCTCAGCTTTTAATATTTCATTAACCTCCTTTCTGCGTATTCTTTTGGAAATTCTATCTGGTCTTTCTTGTATTTTTCGTTTATTTTCTTGTTTGTGAAGACTAACTGGAAGATTCAATGTAGGTGTTGCATCAGGTTTTAAATGTCGACTGTTTTTAAATGTATAATTTAGAAGTCGTTCCTTTAGAGGTATCTCAAAGCTCCCAGCATCAAATGTTCTGAACAAAGACATGCTAAAATAGTAGTAATACATAATATAGGTTTAATAACTTCTTACATTATATTAAGAACATACCATTTTTCAAGTTTATTTTATCCTCACGACGGCAAGCGACAATCCATTTCTTAGAAAGTTTATTGTCTTTAGGAAATCTAAAGTATTTGATTTCGGTCCCTTTTGTTTTTCTGTTGCAATTGCCGCACTTTGCCACGGCACAAGTAGGCATTTTAGGTTAGGTACAAGAGTGAAGTGTTAACAAGTAACCTTAATCACTAATGTTTGTCCAAATAATAAAAAAAAATATTCAAGCAACTGTAGAACACACAAACGCCGCGTATACCACGTAATGAGGCAGTGCAGTGCACCCAGTGAACGCACCGAACCACGATACACTGTATCGTGTACCGAACGCAGTTGCATCTCAGGTGACGTCATGCGCAAAGCGAACGCCTTTGAGACAAATAATTATCATACCGTCTGTAGGTGCATCGTGGGTTCCCTGTATCTAACTTGAGTAGTTATCGAGATATTTCCAGATATTTGATGAATTTGATCAAATTCTAGGATTATGATGTTTATCTGGGCGTCATTGTGTTTGACAGATAAATTTGACAAATTTACTGCTGTTTGAGAAGGATTTGTCCTGCAAATGTGTCGAAACAATAAAAATAAATCAATCTAGTGCACTATCTAACCTGTTTACTTGATACTGATAACATTAACTATAAATATAGAAGAACAACAATAACGAAAGAATAAATAATAAAAAAAAATAAGAACATTAAATTAATAATATTAGGTGTTCGAAGTGACTTCCACCAACATCAATACAATGTTGAAGTCGATTCTCGAATGCCGACTCGCATTTCGCAATATTGTAAGAATGCTTCTGTAATTCTGACCTTCATGTTTTCTTTTGTCGTTGGTGGGTCATTATACACCATACTCTTTACATAACCCCACAAGAAAAAATCCACTTTAGTTAGGTCTGGTGATCGAGCTGGCCAATGTTTAGGTCCTCCTCTGCCTATCCATCTTTGTTGGAAATAATTATTCAGATAGTCCTTGATAGGACCTGTGTTATGAACCGGTGCGCCATCATGTAGCAGCCACATGCGTTGCCGAATGTCGAGGGGCACTTCTTCAAGAAGAAATGGTAAATGATTTTGAAGAAACTGTAAATAAACAGTACCATTCACCGTTTCTTCAAAAAAGTGTGGCCCTATTATACGATTTCCCAAAACTCCACCCCAAGCATTCAAGGACCATCTTGTTTGGCTGTGTGTTCGTATCTACTACAGTGAAACCTGCCGAACTGACAGATATGTCAAATACAAAACTACTTGATAATAATACAAAAACTTCGTGATAATTGCTTTCAAACAGCGAATTGCATTAGGTAAAGGAACCTCTGAAAAAATTAAAGAGAAGTACCAGGAGACTTTGATAGTGATAAAAATACAGGGTGTTCCATTTGAGTTAAGGAAGAAAATGACACATACGAGTTTTGAGCCACACTGTATACAAACCCCAAGTAGTTAAATGAATAATGGTGGGTAACGATACTAGACAGTATTCTGAAAGACAACTGGCCAACAGATAATTTATTTCTACAGAGTATATTGTTCTACAGGGCATTGAAATGAGAATAATTTCAACACAAAACAATCCATATATTTCCAAATATCCTGTATAATGTATTCAACTTCGACATTAAAAAATCGAGAAAACGTGGGCTTTCTGAATTTGAAATAATATACAGGGGTTCCCATTTAAAAAAACATAAGGTAGATTCATATCTGAATTTGGAACATCCTGTATAGTTGAAAATAATTTTAAATAATGCACTGTTACTTCCTCTACCCTTTTTGTTTGGGAACTTTTTGATATCTATGAAACCAAAGGAGTTATCGAACTTTGCATCTTGTTGGTACACCTGTATATATATATATATATATATATATATATATATATATATATATATATATATATATATATATATATATATATATATATATATATATATATAAGTGAAGAAAGTGCCATGCATAGTGCCAGATAGAGGACACTAAATAAGAAAAAAGGTCCTATGAACTTAGGTCCGCAACGCCTTCGTTTAAAAGATATAGGGTGTTGAAGTTTAATTGTTTTTTTTAATATCTTTTACAATGATGTAATAAGCGGGTTTTTATCACGCAGAATTCAAATATGACCTTAGTTCTTTTATTACATCTTGTTTGAATCGGTCCTAACTTTTTGACTTACACTGTATGCCATTTTCGACTGGAAAAATTTGTTTTTACATCTTTTCTGCTTCAGAAAGGTATACCTTATTGAAGTCGCTAGGACGAACGGTTTACAGGAAGAATGCACCCGATGCATGCAAATTATCCAAAAGCGCCAATGTAACTTATTTGCAAAAACAATGACATAACACTTCAACAATTAAATTTTAATAGCAACAATGAAGGGCAGTGATTAAAAAAACATTAAATTTTGTTCAAATTGTTGTCCTTCATCATTTTTCATGAATCCCAAAATGAAAAATCGAGGGGATTAAGGTCGGGACTACGAGCTGGCCAGGTACAGGTCCCCCTCGACCAATCCACGTATTTCCAAATCTCCTATCCAAAAATTCCCTTGCTAATCGAGAAAAGTGAGCTGGCGCGCCATCATGCATGTAACGTATTCTACCAATAATAGCCAATGGAACATCCTCTAATAACGTATTTAGTTCATTCTCCAAGAAATTTCGATACAGTTCACCTGTCAATCGATTGGGCAATTGAAATGGGCCAATTAAGTAATTGTCAATTATACCTGCCCACACATTAATAGAAAGCCCATATTGGTGACTTCTAATTACGGTTTCATGAGGATTTTCATCACTCCAATGGTGCATATTATGTAGGTTCAGAGCACCATCACGGCTAAAACCAGCTTCATCAGTAAACAAAATTGAAGAAAAAATATCGTGTCTTTGATTTTGCAACCATTCGCAAAATTGTACACGAGGAAGATAGTCATGTTCTAATAGTGAATGAACCTTTTGGAAATGATACGGGCGAAGAAGTTGTTCATTGAAAATTTGTCTAACTGATTCACGGTTAACATATCGTACCGCTGAACTTGTTTTCCTGGTTTATTTGGATTATTTTCTACCATTAGTAAAACAGTTTCTTCGTTTCGCGCAGTGCGACGAGTTCTGGAAATTCCACTATTAACTTTTGGTTTTTTAAAACAGCCATCTTCACCCAAACGCCTATGCACGTCAATAAATGTCCTATTATGAGGAATATGCCGTAATGGATATCTTTCTCGATAGATACGTTGAGCTTCGGAAGAATTTGATCTAGCTTCGCCGTAACACATGATTATGTCCCTGCATTCTTTAGAAGTGTAGTGAACCATTTTTTAAAGTAATTTAGAAAAATCAATAAGAGAATCAATGAAAAACTTAATCAAGAACACAAAATACCTCTAACAAGACAATAATATTTTGACAAGTGTCATAGATGTCGTTTTTTTTCTCGTAAATTTCCATCGCCTGTTATTTTCATCGCTCCAATATTACATATTATTTTGTGTTCCTAAAGTGGTTCACTATACTTTTGAAGAATACAGGAACATGATTATGTGTTACGGGGAAGCTCGGTCAAATTTCTCCAAAGCACAACGTATCTACCGAGAATGATATCCTTTAGGACAGGTTCCTAATCTTCGAACATTTATTGACGTGCATAGGCATTTGGATGAAGATGGGTGGTGAAGATGTCTGTTTAAAAAAAGTTAATAGTGGAGTTTCCAGAACTTGTCGCACTGTTGAAAAGGAATAACCTGAACACATTATTAGAAGATGTTTCATTGGACATTGTTGCAAGAGTGGACTTTATGCTTGATGGCAAGCTAGTTCACTTTTCTTGAGTGGTAAGGAGGTTTGAAAATAGGTGGATTTGTCGGGGGATTGTAATATGATCACTGCTCTTCAGTAATAAAAGAACTAAGGTCATATTTGAATTCTACGTGATAAAAGCCCTGTATGCAAAATTTCGTCCGCTTATATCATCATTGTAAGAAGATATTAAGAACAAACAAATAATTAAACTTCAATACCCTATATCTTTTAAACGAAGGCGTTCGGACCTAAGTTCATAGGACTTTTTTCTTATTTTAGTGTCCTTTATCGCGTGGCACTATGCATGGCACTTTTTTCTGTCAGCCTGTATATACACACACACACTATATATATATATATATATATATATATATATATTACGGTGTCCCATGACATGAAGAGAGATTTTTGTGAAATTAAATACGCATACCCCCTATTTTTTTTCTGTTTGATCCTAATTACTCGATTATAAAATATTATTGTCTTAGGACAATGAGAACCTGTGCCGATTTGATGGCAAACTTACAGTTTTAAAATTTGTACTGAAAATGCATGTAGTTTTGAAAAATAATACACTAATTGACCCAAATCTTATATTTATTACTATTTTACATTTAAAATGTCATATATTCTCAGTAGCATCTAGTATTCATTAGAAAATAACAATTATTAAACATATTTCCTTTTCAATGTTTCTTTTTACGGTCAGGATAGATCTTTCTGTGTTCTTGTACACAACGTAACAAAAATTGTTTTTGCTCCTCCACAACCGTAATCAGACCATGAAAGTTTTGTATCAACTTTGCGCCCTTTCAGCTGTATTATTTACTGCTACAAGTGTTGACACAGAATTTTGGGCTTTTAGAAAAGAGGCATTAGTCTCCCATGAAGAAGGACACTTGTGGAGAAAACTGTCATTAATTCTGAGACGAGAGAATAAATTCTTGCTCTTGACTGATATAAAATCATAGATGTTTTTCTCTGAAATACTAAAAAAAAAATTTAACGTTAAATTACATTAGATAAATAGGAAATTAAAGAAACAATTACACCATTTATTTGTCAAACTTACCATACAACCAACCGCAAACTTCTTCGTTTGATGGAATGTATCGTTTCCCTGTGGACGATACATTTTCTTTAGATAAATTTGCTGTCATATTTACTTTTGTTGTTTCGTCCACCGCATCGACAAATAGTGACAGGATAGCTATTTCATCAGATAAAGACCATTTTTTCTGACTAAACTTCTGTAGAGCTACTTTCTAGATACTTTTGTCAACGTTTTCGTAAGCCTTTAATGACTTCCGAAAGCACAAGTCTTGGTAGGGTAATTTTACTGCCAAAATGCATTGAAGCCGTGGCTTGACATAGGATGTGACAATAAATAAGCAGATGTCCAGCAGAGCTGCCTTGCCTTTACTGGATATTTTATACTAAGAACGTAGTAACAATATTTTCAGGGAATAAATTGCTCTCGCCATCCATCGATCTTCGTGCAGGGCACCTGGTGGCCTAATTTTGAATTTTTTCTCTGTATTACCGTCTAAAAATACAACTGAAAGCTCTATCAACTCTCGATAGTCATCTCTGACTATTTTTTTTGTCAATTCATTGCGATAGAATTTGAGCAGATCTTCAATTTCGGAATCAGTAAAGTATATTTTCATGTTTTGCCTATAGCACTGTATTTTATCGTAATCGACGCATTTCCATTTTTCTCTAAAGTTTTTGAAAAACGGAATATCGGGACTTGTGGTTACTTGACTGATTTTTACTTCAAATATGGCTTTCAACACTAATTCGTAAATATTATGGCGACAAGCAAAAATAAGTAATTCTGTATCAAGTTTTTGCTCTTGGAGCACACAGGCACCATTGATATGACCTGTATTCGAAGCCGTAGTATCACTACAGAGAATCGGCACTTTATCTTCGAGATTCCAAACAGTCTGAGCTTGCTCTTTACCGGTAGAATTGTTCAATTGTGGCATAGCAATTATTAGTTCCTTATTTCCAAAACAAATTACTATTGGAAGACGTTATTCCTTGAATTTTCGGGCATCCAAGACAGGCAAAAGTTTGTCGTCCCAGTAAACAGTTATGACATCTGGTAACTCATTTTAGAAGTCAACTTTTATGGCTTATCGGAAATTCCTCCGTATTATGTCCAAGTGCCTCGATAGTAGCTTCAAGAATAAAAACAGAGTCTGTTATGCTGAATTGATACCTGTCTAATGCAACTACTAATTTTAGAGTAATTATATTTTTCTTAGTAACTATTACAGCACTCCCAGTGTCAGGTTGTGTGTCCTCAATCGCATTTGGCAGATCATATTGTGATTCCATATTTTCATCGGAACTTGAAGATGAATCGTCCTGTACAAATTCATACGATGTCGAAGAAATTGACCCGGCAAAATATTTCATTCGCCGGTTTTCTTCTGCAATAGCCCGTAGTTGCGCCCTTTTCTCTTTATCAGTCAGTTTTTTATCCACTCCAGCCAAATTACCGGGTAGACCTGGCTCTCTCTGGCGCTGCAAAAAATTCCATCTTCCTCTATTTTAATTGATTGAAGTGCATCGACGTGTGAAATGTCGAACAAATTGTCCAAATTGTTTATAAATTCTTGTTGACGCTGTTTGAACATGTCTTGTATTTTCTTTACATTTTTTTGTAAATCACACCGAATTTGGTATAAGTTTTTTCATACAATTCAGTAAGTTTTTGTAAGTATTCGCGCCTTTTCCCAAAAAATAACACACTCGCGAATAGCGAGATTTGTGCTTTCATTAGTAGTTAATTTCACTTCAAGGATATTATAAAACAAAACTGCGAGTACTTGTACATTGGAAGGAAGTTTCGACTCCGTTGTTTGACGTTTTACGGCCCCTACTAAAAATATACCCTTTTTAAAACTGCGTAATTCCACCGACTCCGACATGTTCATTTACTAAGATCACTACGATTACTAATAATACAACTAGAAATAATATACACTTCAACAGCAACACATAAGCGCGCGCTCGCCTAAATATGCAGGATTGCAGGACGCAGGTAGACTTCATTCAATCACTACAGAACACTGAAGTGCGCGTCGGATAAATTCGGAATTTGTAGATCATGCGAAATAAATTCTAACTAAAAACATCAGCTGTAAACAATGTGTGAACTTAATGTAAACGTTTTTTGGTTCGATACTGTATTGACATTCGGAACAAAATTGGTTTCTGCGCAATTGTTCTTTAAACGAACTCTGCTGGCATTTTTCGATGTAAGTCGGCACGGGTTGCCGTGGTCCAAAGGTCATGAAATTTCATTTACTAGTGTTTTGATATAAAACAAAAAAAGTACGAGGGTATGCGTTTAAAAATAATGACTTCAATTTTTTTGGGACACCATATATATATATATATATATATATATATATATATATATATATATATATATATACAGGCCGTCCATCGTAAGCTTGGCAATCTCGCGCAGGTGAAACGTAGCAGTTCATAGATTTTCAATGCGTGTACGATCTGTTATTTCGGATTTGAATACCTAAAATATAATATTTTACGTCAAAGTTTATATGGTGAAATATATTAATTGCGAACTAATGAATAAATAGTAATACTTAATAAACACCATTACATTTGCGGCAATTCAGGGTAATGACGACGAAGTGTTAGAATCGTCATTTCGAGTTGAACCTGAACCCAAAATCACTATCACTATCAGTATCCCTTCTAACATTAATAATTAAGGACTCTGTAACGATATCCATAAATATTTCGTTTTCGTCATATTTACCGGTCCTAACTTTGGCATTTTCTCTGTGTGTCATACTGGCAATGCGAGTAAACCGACTATCATCAAACATTTACCATATATGCAAAGCAATTACAATAAGTTCAATTAATACTCATTGTATTGTAAATTAGTCATTGAATTTGAAATAGTATTCTAATAATGGAGCCCGCATGCTACCTCATAAGACACCATTAGGACTCCTAAACTTGTTACAGGGTTTTAGCCCCACTGCAACATTGGTCCCCTTGTTTGTTTGTTTGTGGCGCCATCTACCGATGTATTTTTGAAAAAGTTAATGGTGATTTCGGTATTTAAAAGTAGATTTAACTGTTGTGCCGGGGAATTCGGAATAGTATTCTAAAATGGGGCTACTATCTCCTAAGACACCGTTAGGGATCCTAAAGTTGTCACAGAGTCCTAGCCCCACTGCCCCCCCCCCTTGTTTGTTTTTGGCGCCATGTAGTGATGTATTTATGAAAAAGTTAATTGTAGATTTCTGTAATAGGGTCTGATCGTGGTACCATCTAGCGGTATATTTTAAAAGTAACGGAAGGCGGGAAAACCTAAAGTTTGAAACAACATTCCACGTGGCTTCATTTACTGATAGATTTTAAAAGTAGACGTAGATTCTATAATTGTTGTGAAACTTAAAATTTGAAATATTATTCTAATATTAGAGCCCCATATCAATTCATAAGACAGCATTAGGCTTCCAAAACTTGTCCTGGAGTCATACCTGCATTGCAATTTGAACGTAGTATTCTAATGCTGGGACTTCATACCAACTCATAGAATACCGCTAAGGCTCCAAAACGTGTGCTAGGGTGCTAGCCCCTGCAGCGCATCAGGGGTTTTCTTCTAGGTCAACTTTCACATTAAGCGGGTATACAATCGCTATGGATTAAAGAAACTTTTACTAAAGATGCGAGAAGCCATATCTAAAAGTTGCTGCATAAATAGACGAATTTCTGATAAAGATAAAAAGTTTAAAATGGATCTGGAAAATTATGGAAGCTTGAAAAAGATGGATCAGAATAAACGCAACACCAGACGGCTCAAGAGAATGACGTAACCAATTAAATATGTAATAGTACAAACACTGTAAAGCCTATAAATAAATAAACAAAATATGTCATACAAGCAAGAAAAACAGTCGATTGTGATCTAATGGAATACCTATTTTTAAAACTAATGGAAGATTCATGCAATTGTAATGGATGAAATTAGAAATGCCACTATATTATTTGTTGTAGGTTTTAAATTTCCACGGGTGTTCATTTAAGATTACAAAATTTTTCTGAGCTGTAATAGTTCTCCTGGTTCGCACTACTGTTGGGGGCTATTTTGTAATAGTTCTCACGTTGGGAACTATTTTCTAATGATTCGCACGTTGGTGATTGTTTTGTAACGGGTGTGTTACCTTTTATTATCACCTTGCTTGTATACACCTGGCTACAAAGAATAATATTTCAGTTCTTTTTCAATCTTCTACAATTTCCAAAATCATTGAGTAAAAATTTTATATTGTTTTATAAAAATGTGAAACGGTTCAAAATCAACTAAGTGATTTTAATTTACAAAGACAACATTCATTAAATAAACTTTACTTTTATTGTTATCACATTTCTGTTCGGGTAAATGAACTTTAATTCTTACACAACAAATTACTTTTTCCTTTTATCGAGACGCTCCAGCTAGCTTAACAATGGTTTAAATGGTTGTCGTTATCATTCATTAAATTATCCTCAATTTGTTATTAATTACCTGTACTTTGCAATTAATTGAACTTGATTTCTTCAGTATTTACACACGCAGTGTTTGTATAAGATTTTAAAATTTATAACAGTCAATAATAAAATGAATCAAAAGTGATAATATTTAAAATAAATAAAATAAGTCAAATTCTATTTGTCGACTGTTTTGTTTACAACAATATATAAAAATGATTCTAATTCTATGTTAGTATTTTTCTTAATATTAACGTGCAAAAACAATCCTTTACAAATAATCAACGAAATATATTTTCGTTCAGCATTTGTATCTAAACATAAATTTAAAAATAAATAAAACACACCAATTTTCGTTTATTTATACTATCGAAAGGTTCTTACTTGTTATCATTTCGTTGATAAACTGATGATGTACTGCTTGCGTTCCTTTGACCGGTGAAGAGCCCTCAACTAGGTTGTGACTGATCCTCCGATGATGTCACCTTCCCGCCAACTTGGAACCGCATCCTTTGTTCTCCTTATCTCTTTGTTATAGAGGACGCTTCTACTTTCTTTCCACAATTTAATGATTTTTTTCTAAATAACTGCTCGATATATTTGCACTGTCCAGTTCTTACTTAATTGTTCAGTTGAACTACAAATAGTTTGAGCAACAAAATGCAAGCTATTTACATACCGCGAATTCTCCCTTTTTATACATCAATAAATTCGAGTTATTGTCCTTTATACCTTGATTTACCAATTTGGATCGATTACTATCTATTATATTTATGGTTCACTATTTAAACACAATTGATTACGGCTCTAATACATATAAAACGCATTACCTTCACTTATTACACCGAGCTGGTAGCGTAGTGGTGACACGACCTGCTTAGTATTCGGGGGGTAATGGGTTCGATACCGTCTACCTTGTATGAGGTTTTTTCAGGGTGTTTTCCTCATACACATGTAGCGGCATGGTCACTGCGTACATGCACACCATGTGCGGCTGCTTAGGCGAATGCTGGGGTAGTATTTCTCCCCTCAGAACCCTAACTCCGTCCCTTCCGATCCTATCCTGACCACACCGATCCTTAATCCCACCATACATATATACGTAATGTATGTATGTATGCTGGGAATCTATGATTGTGGCTGAAGGAGCTCGGAAAGCTCCAGCAGCCCGCCCTCCCCCTTGGGCAGGGAATGAAATACGTGGCCTTTTCCTTTTCCTTTTTCCACTTATTACGTCACTTTTAATATGTATTTTAAATTATGGTGCAATCTTTTTTATTTCTGTCAACTCGATAACAATTGCACTTTTTATTATTTTAGTTTTTCCTCGTATTAATACGGAAAATATCATTTATATTCTCTTTACACAATACTAACTGACTTTTCGTTTTAATTACACAATATTAATTGCAGCATAAATCAAGCTGCAGCAATCGCGTTTCAACAAACTCTGATCACTTACTAGAGACGACCGCCTCATTATGACAGCGTCTCTGCTTGCTCCCTTTTACAAAACAGTCGTGCCCGCAAATTACCGCTTATATTTAAAAGCTTTCCAATTTACTATGCAAGTACTCTTAATATGAATTATGTTCAAATACAAATAATCAATAACCATTAATGTCATATAACGGCGCGAAATTCGAATTGCATCCATTACAGAGCATCAGCTATTGCAAACCAAATTAATTAGAGATGCGATGTAAGTGAATAAATACATTGGGTAAGATGTTAATTAAAATCACTACCTTCGATTAATTGTCTATCAAACCCTTATTATCCATGCGTATTTGTTTAATCTTTAATTTTTGTTTCTTAATTTTTTTAATATTCTAGTATTCCGAGGCAAATCCAACAAATCAAAAATCATGAAAATCGGTCGAGCCGTTCTTGAGTTATAAGTGGTGTAACTAACACGATTTTGCGACTTTTTTTTACTGTGATTGCAGCCAGTTATTCTCCTTCCTGCCATTAACATTGTATCAGAGTATTTAGGATGTAATAGATCGTTAAAACTAACATTACCTTTATTGGTGATTACTCGAAAATTTAATAATAATCTAGACAACTGGCGCATACTATTACTGCATGTATAGAACATTCGTTCCCGTTTATGCTTTTTTAAATAGGGTTCTCCAAAATTAGCAATCAGTAAATATTTTTTTGTCTCGAACGCAATGTCATAAGCTTTCATTATGTCGAACACCCGAAAAGGTCCAGAAACTATGTAGGTGCTTATAACACAAATCAAATAGATAGGTACTATAGTGTATTGTTACAATTACGCGCTCCTTGGGATATTACGTTAGTCGGGTCCATTGCGCATGCCGTAGTGGTTTTAGATAAAGTGAGTACATTCGATTTAGAGCGGTTCTTTTCTGGGTCTTTAAAAAATAGGACCATTTTAAATATTGTTTTGAAAATATTCCTTTAGAAAAAGCGCAAGGGTAATATATGGTCTTCATGTTCGGCTTCCTTGCATGGTGTCGATTAGGTCTAACATTTCCACTTATGAATAAATCAAAATTTGTAATTAAAGGCTATTATTAATTTTATTAAATACATAAATAAAAAGTTTACCTCGAGTAGGATTTGAACCTACGACCTGTACTTTGCTAGAGTACCGCGCTAACCATCTGCGCCATCGAGATACAAGCCCCATTCGATGTAAATTTTGTCTTTATGTATGTAGAACTGATGTAAATTCTAAATATAACGAGATTACAATCAAATTACTTATATTAATGAAATGTGAGCCTGCAATACCGCAAGGATTCACACACACCAAAGGAACTTGATTAATTTTAAATTATTATAAAAAAAAAATTATAATAAATCAAAATTTGTTTCGTTTCGCAATATTCTAAGGGCACGTCGCCTATCTCTACTCCCCTTCGGATAATAAATTATTTGAAGGATCGCATGTTCATCTATGTGTCTTCTTTTTAGATGGCGCATAAACTTTTTATTAGCTATATCCTCATTGCAAAATTTGCAATGTATACCTTTTTATTTATTTGTTTTCGTCTCTATTAAAAATATGTAAAGAGACTTTCAATTATCTGGGTACTACTTATACATACCCTTAGAATATTTGATAAGGGCACAGAATCAGGTTCGTCATTAATACATAATGTTGACTCTTCAATAAGGTGTGATGCGTGATTCTCATTGAGATCGTTATCTGCTGAATTCTCGTTAATAGAGTTGATGTCACCAGGGAAAGGTACGTCCTCTATGACCATATTGTATTTGATGGTGTTTGTCTACAAAAAAAGTAACTATGAATTAGTGAAAATTGAAAATCGTAAAGGGTATTACCAACAAAATTGAAATCGTTTGTTCTTTTTCTACAATCGCACTACCACATAGACTAATTAATCGTTTTCCATACACTACATTTTCTTTATTTTCCTCGCCAGCATTTCCTTTTTCCATGGTCAGAAGAAACTATTTTGGCTAAACCAATTTTATTGAAAGAAAACATTTCTATCGCGTTACTTATGAAACGATATAAATGTATTATCCGTGTTGAGCTCGGATCCTGATGAAACTCATTTTCTGTACTAATTAGAGGGTGCTGATCACGAATATGAAATAATTTTTGTGCGGAAATCAAAAACGAAGAAGTTATGAATTTTTGAAATGTCGGATTTTTGTTCAACCATGACATTAACTAATTTAGATACGATTTTTACTTGGAGAAATACTGACCAAATTGCGATTACGATGCAGGACTATGGAGTTATTCCTCGTGATAGGGAAAATAAGTGCCCTGTTAATCATTGTAGCGGATATTTTAAGCTTGTTCCACGAAGAGATATTAGTGACGGCGTCCAATAGAGTTGTTCAGGCACAATTCATTGTCCGAAAAAAAGGCTGTCAAATGCAACAAAAGGTACACAAGTTTTTTAAAATCCTAATAGATGAACTATAATTTTTTCAGAACTTCTATTCGATATAAACCATCTTTGACAAGTCCAACTTGCCATTATGGAAAATTGCTGCTTATTCCCACCTTTGAGTTGAGAAATACCCACTGAAATTTATTACAAAACCACTTTTAACCAACCAGCACGCTGCTGTAGATTGGGCAGGCTTTTGCTGGGAAGTCGTTTTTGACGCTTTTGTAGGACCAAAGCCACAAAAATAGGAGGTTCAGGCAAAATGTAAGTTAACTGTTAGTTTTTTCATTTGAATTGTTAGGATAGCTTAGGTTAGGTTAGGTTTTTCAGCCTGTGTTCCTTTTTTAAAGTGGAAATTGACGAATCCAAGTTCGGCAAACGAAAGTACCACCGTGGTCACCATGCCGATGGAGCTTGGGTTTTCGGTGGTTATCAGAGAGGATCTGAAAGAGTTTTCATGGTGGTAGTGGAAGATCGAAAACCTGAAACTCTTCTTGAATGCACTGAAAAGTTCATTTAGAAAGGAACCACCATATATTCGGACTGTTGGAAGGCGTATACCGGCTTGAACAACCATCATCACTACCAGAATTTGCAAGTAAACCATTCCTTGAACTTCAAATATCCGGAGACAGGAGTTCACACAAACTCTGTTGAATCATCATGGTAAGTTTCAGTACTCATTAAACATAATGTTAGTTTTTAATGTTTCTTTCTGTGTTAGGCGTCACGCAAAGGCGAGTGTATGCCAATCGGCAGAAAGGATTTCTTGGCGGTTATCTAGCCCGCTATATGTTCCTGAAAAAGGTTAAGGAATTTGACCAGGACCCACTTGTCGTTTTTTCATGCTGGTTCGTGACCTCTACGACTCTACCGCAATAGCTGACTTTGAGATTGAGACGGATATGAAGATGAAATTGATTTTGAGTTCAATTAAACCACTATTCCTGGTGTAAATTAATAGATTTTTCTTGGTTTGTAAAATAAACATTTCAAAAATTCAGAACTTCTTTGTTTTTGATTTCCGCAAAAAAATTCTCTCATATTCGTAATTAACACCCTTTAATTAATGTAGAAACTAGTTTCATCAAGATCCCACTTCAACACGAATACCCCATTTTTTCCCAAACGTTTTAAGTTCAGTTGCATTGTCTACAGTACTGACTATCATAAAATAATTGTTAAAAATTATATTCTTTTATCTAAAACAAAACGCAACAAAATAATACAAAATTGGGTGTCTTAAATCACAACTTCAAGTTAGGTCTATAGGAGTACATGCTGTTATGTGTTTCGTTTCAAATATCTTGACTTAAATCATTCAACCCAGGTTTTGTTTACTATACAAAGCAACAGGAACCGTAAACATAGAATTTCCACGACTTGTGAATGCAACTTAATAGTTTTTATTTGTACAATTCCGCTTTCTCTTGTCTTTTGTAGAATGCAGTGTGATGCTATTGGCAATTGTAAACTTAAATATTTTTATATGAAAATAGGTGTAAGAACAATTTCAGAAAAATATACATACTACTCTAATAATTCAGAGGATTTTTTACATGAACTATTTAGAACGCATTTATTTATCGAAATCAATATACAAACAAATTTAAAATACAGTAGGGTGTCGATAATCCGAACGTCAAAAATCCGCACGTCAAAAATCCGAAATTTTGAAAGATAGTACATACTACTACTGACGAAGATAACTGTGTTATCGAAACGTTTGGAGTTGTATAACTTAAATACAAAAATACACCATAAAACAAACTCAAAAAGATAAGTATTTTGAATATGTATAATAATGATGAAAGTTTTTAATATACAAATATTGCTGTTACAAAATGCGGCGACGTGTAGATTTATTAATTTTTTTTCTATAAAACATGGAGAGTAAAGTATTTTATTTTATTTTGCCACCATAATGTTCTTTATACGCCTCCAAATGCGGGCGTAATGTGGTCTTTATAGCACGGAAATGTCATTGATGCTAAGCAGCATGATTGACAGCAAACACATGACATGATATATAATAGCAATATCACAGTATCTTAGTAACAACAAATTAGCCTACTGTCGACTTTATTTCAACGCATTTGCATTTAAAAACTTGCCGAAAATACTGAATCTTTTTAATATTTTGTTCCAGTTTCATGGTGCAAAATAAAATAAAACATTGTATGTACCACGGGCATAATTGTAGATTATGGCTCTCAGGAATATAAAAGCCC
>JARFJB010001883.1:14372500-14417500 GCA_036346205.1 Vesta saturnalis | reverse complement strand
CTTTAACATCTAAACTGATTACTACGATAATTTGTTTTTCTGTCAGACCATCTTCAACAAATGTTTTCATTTCTGTTAGTGCATCAATGGTACTTCTTTTTGGTATAAATCCAAATTGGTTTTTATTCATTAAATTATTTGAATATAAATATTTCATTATTCTATTGATTAATAATTTTTCTAAAATTTTTCCGCTTATATTAATTAAACTAATAGGTCGAATCTTAGATGCCTCAGCTGTATCTTCTTTTCCAGGTTTTATTATAGGTATGATTATTGATAACTTCCAATCTATAGGAAAATAAGATCTTTCTAAACATTGATTGTATATTTCTGTAATAAAATATGGAAATTTGGTAAAAATTCTGAAAATTATGTTACTTGTAACACCATCTTGTCCGGGAGCTTTTTTGGGATTCATATTACTTATAATTTTTTGCACTTCTTCTAACGTAAAATTTTCATCATTTTTTGTATGAATAGGTAATGTTATTAAATTTCGCACTTGTTTGTGATGTTCGTTATCTTCATTAACGTCATCATTTGGTATAATTTCATTTAAAAGGTATTCCAAAGTGTTTTTAATATTTGTGGTGAAATTACCATCATTTTTTTTAATGGTTGTTAAAGTAAAATTTTTTCTTATTTTCCCGGTTGCCATTTTATATATTGCATTCCACGGATTATTTCCTTCAGTAACAGTACAAAAATTCTTCCACGAAGCAAATTTTTGTATTTTTATTTGATGAACATAATTCATTTTTTCATTATAGTACAGTTGTTTTCGTACTTCTCGCAAAATTTCATCATTGTACGTTCTCTGAAATAATCTTAGACATGCATTTACTTTTTTACGTAAAATTGTTAAGTTGTTACTCCACCAAGGAATAGTCTTATCATTATATTTAACGAATTTTGATTTTTTAAAAGATTTATCACATGCATTTATTACAGAATTATTATATTTTGCAATACATTCTGTAAAATTTTTTTCTTGTTTAATTTTTTTGGTAAAAATCTGGTCCAATTCAGTATCATTATTTTTTGTTAATTTATAATTAAACATGTCTAAAAATTCATTTGTTATATTATAATCAAAATTGCTCCAATTCTCATCATAAATAATAAATCTATTTGTTGAAGGTATTAAGTAATTTTTGTCTTGTAAAGATGTAATTATATTGTACGTAATAAATTTGTGATCTGAGCAGCTATCAGATTCTTCGATTTTCCAATTTTTAAGGAGATTAACAAAATGGTGATTAACAATGGTTAAATCAATATTACTTCTTCCCCTAATAGTTTCAAAAGTGGTTAAATCGCTATTCTCATTTAATACATATAGACAATTTGAAAAAATGAAATCCTCCATTGCTCTTCCTCTATTGTTATTTATAACATCATGCCATAAAACTGATCTACAATTACTATCAATTGCAATTAAAATTGGTTTATCTTTTGCAAAACTTAAAATTTTGGAAATTTTGTCTAAACTTGCGTAAATGTCATCCTTAATGTCAAAATATATACTACTTCCCATAAAGTTTATATTTTTATATTGAATTTCTAAGGTTGTTATATCTTCGTTAGATAACTGACTTATTAAAATAGCATTAATTAATTTATTACTTACAATAATTGATGCCCTTTTCTTTAATGGCCCCTGTGAATAATGTTTAAAATTTTTGGGAATACCAGCCACTTTATTTTCTATATTGTAAGGTTCCTGAATAAATGCAATATCAATTGCTTCTTCATTTAAATGATTTATTAAATTATGGGTTGCTATTCTTGAGTGTTGTAGATTTATTTGAACACATTTTAAATTTATTGTATTGTTATTTCCTAAATTTGAAGTATAACTATTTGCCATTTAATAATTTGTGTTTTGCTTATACTTATTTAACATTTTTTGGTAACATGGACAATTTTTGTCTAAAGCAGAGTGATATATATCCATTTTGTCCGGATTATACATATTCCAATTGACACAATTAATGCATTTAAAGTTTAGTACATTTCTTTCACATTGTTGTAACTTATGATCTCCAGCGCAATGTGGACAAGATAATTTGCCTTTACATTCGGTTGCATTGTGATTAAATTTACTACAATTAAAGCACCGTCTAATCAAAAAGTAATCATCACATACACAATTGTTCCATCTTAATTTCAATTTTCTATTTAATAATTTCTTTCTTGTTTCACCGTTGACTTCAATAATTAAATTTCTGCCATTTCTTTTATTTTTTAAAATGAATTTTGGAATGATATCGTTATCACTTAAGTTAATTTCATAATTCTGAATTGATATTTCTTTGGGTGGGTTGAGTAGGTGGGTGGGTGGTTGGGTGGGGGGTGGGTGGGTGGGTGGGTGGTGGTGGGTGGGTGGGTGGGTGTGTGTGTGTGTGTGTGTGTGTGTGCGTGTGCGTGTGCATGTGTGTGTACGTGGGCGTGAGAGTCTGCGTGGGCGTGTGCGTGTGCGTGTGCGTGTGTGCGTGTGCGTGTGCGTGTGCGTGTGCGTGTGCGTGTGCGCGTACGTGTGTGTGTACGTGTGTGTGTGCGTGTGTGTGTGTGTGTGTGTGTGTGTGTGTGTGTGTGTGTGTGTGTGTTAGTTATTCATTCTTGTAGAGTTTTAAAATTTCATTTTAATTTTAATTTTCTTAACGATGAATTTATCCGAATTGAAATATATATATATATATATATATATATATATATATATATATATATATATATATATATATATATATATATATATATATATATATATATATATATATATATATATATATATATATATATATATATATATTTAAGGTTTTAGTGTTTCATATTGCAGTACTAAATGTTCGAATTACTTTAACAGCCACAAAGCCGAGAGGATAACTTCGAATGAAATAACATAAACATTCAATAAATCATTTGGCTAAGTTGCTACACCAGAAAAAGCGATTAAAAGCTTTCAAGAAACGGGAATATTCTGCTTAAATTTCGAGCTATTCCCGAAAGACGTTTTCGTAATTCATACCCAAACACAAATGTTACAAAAAACAATATCGTTCAAAACTAAAAGATTAATACAATTTTAGAAGAAACGCCCAAAATTTTGAAACTAGAGAAATTATTAAAAAAAATTAGCTAGGGTTGTTTCGTATTGTTTTTGTGACCATACAAGCTACATATGTCGTCTGTATTAACCGTAGCAACGTTTAGTAGTTTTCACGCCGTTTTTATTGTATTGCCACATGTCTTTGGTTTTGTAACAAACTGTTATAATGTGCTACACGTTACATTGTTTCCAAATCTGTATGCGATACCCACTTCTAAATCTAAGGATGGTTGCACTTCTTTCCAGAAAATTTATGTGTTGTACCAATGTCCTTTTCGTTTACTTTTGTTGAACCCATAAGTTATCGGATATATCTAGCTGCACTTTTGGTCGCCAAAGAGATGCTCCCTGTTTGTTAATTTCTTCTGGAAAAAGCTGGTTACATAATAAGTTACGATATATATATATATATATATATAATTATTATTACTATTATTTTGCGGGACTACTCATGGACGGGTTGCGGATAACGGCTTTTCGTTCCAGAGGTGGAAACCGATTCGGGCGCCATCCAAAGATAAGCTTCTGTTGAGATGTTCTTTGGGGCCAGTCTTGAGCTTGCAGGTCTCCTTGACAAACAAAAATCCTTCAGCAATGGGTGATGATCAATGAATGATGGCCATTTCAATAAATACTAATCTAATTCAACGGCAGCGGTTAGAATTTAAACAGACGATTATCAGTAGCAAAGAAAGTTTTTTTGAAATAAATTGTATGCTTCCAGCGTTAATTATAGAGCAAGTATTTATTAAGTTAGCTCTAATCAAGAAATTTAAAACTACTCTTTTACCTTATATTCTTAAAATTCACGCAGCATCGATCTTGCATATATAACGTCGGCACGTTCGCGGTGGGGCCCCATTGTACCAGTTTTCCTATGGTCAGGCCGCGTCAAAAATTGTTTAAATTAAAATTAAATGAATTATTGATTTAATGCTTATCTCGATATGCTAAAGTTATTATTTATGAAATAACGGAGCGATTGATACGAAAATTTCACCAATTCCTACAAAAAATATTCATTCTATCTAACGCCTTAATTACTTATTAATATTGACACTTTTGTCGGTTTGCAACTTGAAAATTTCTCAAGTCGGCTACCTTCTGCACTTGTTGTGGCTGTTCAATAAGTACTTATTAATATTCACACTTTCGTCGGTTCTGCATTTGTGTTTGGATGCATTGTTAAAATACAGTTTATTTTATACAATAGAAAGCAGTTTACATTCCTTTGTAGAGTTATATTTATTTGGTTAATGTTATAGAAATTATTGCATATTTAACTTAAAGTATTAATATCGAAACTGATCCAATGGACTTATCTTGTCTATGATTACAGAATTCAATTTATTCCGGAACGGTAGTCGCAGATGGCCAAATTATATTTTAGTATATTTGCGACCGACATGTGTTTCATTTACATCAATTTCCACTCACAAATTTAACGTTTCATGCTCAAATTTCCTTATTTCAAATGCACTTCGCAGAAATAAATCAATTATCACACAATAAAATACTTATCTTTTTTGGGTTTTTTTAATGGTGTATTTTTCAACTTTGACAAGAATTTTTACATCTTTAACAATTTTTAACAGATATTACTACTGACGAAGATAAGTGTAAGTGTTATCGAAACGTTTAGATTGTATAACTTAAAATACACCATTAAAAAAACCCAAAAAAGATAAGTATTTTATTAAATAAACCAATTAATTTACAGGAATTAATTTATTAATTTGAGACTCTCCTAATTATACTTATCGGGTTTCAAATTCTATTTTTGAATGCTTCGGTGTACTTATCTCTAACTAATATTAATGTAAAAAGTTTTGAGTGTAGTTTTCCATTCAACATATGTATTCTAATACAAAATAAATTCGTCAAACTTTAATTGCGGAATACAAAAGAAAATTTGTATTTACAGTTAACGGTGTGGTATTTTAACTTCCTTATCATGAGATTTTATCCTGAATACACAAGCTTTAATATTATTTTTCTTTCTCATTCATACGCTTTACGGTGTAATTATTTATAATACTTAATTCAAATATCTTTTACATATTTCACGGTGAACACTAATTAATTTTCGGGCTTGATTTCGGTTTCTGTTAGCGGAGAAAAGGAAAAAAAAACTAATCTTCACAAGAGACGGCGCTCCAATCAGGAAAAATTTATGTTTCCTTCCTAGGTACACGTGTCATTAGTTCGTATGACAAGTTTAAACTTGTTCTATTAAGTAGTTTGTTTATACGAATTTTTGCAGTAGACGTCTTGCGTATTTTTCGTTAAAATGGATAAACTTGAATATGGTGCGGTCATAAAATTCTTCGTTTTGGATGGATTAACGCCTAAGGAAATTCATCCGAAGTTGACAAAAGTTTACGGTGGACCGTTAAAAAGTGGGCAGCTGAATTTAAACGTGGTCGCACATCCCTGGAAGATGATCCACGTGAAGGACGGCCAAAAACCGCAACCACACCAGAAACCATTGAAAAAGTGCTTGATATCGTGTTGGACCATAGGCGAGTAAAGGTGAGTGAGATAGCTGAGCCTGTAGACATATCTGAAGAAAGAGTGCGCAACATCTTCCACGAAGAACTAGGGATACGAAAACTCTGCCTCATTTGCTGAATTCCGATCAAAAGCAAATGTGCAAACGATTTTCGCAGCAATCTTTGGACCGATTCAAAAAGGATATAACCGATCTTGTGCGGCGATTTGTCACCATGGCTGAGACATGAGTCCACGGCTACACGCCAGAAACGAAACAACAGTCCAAGCCGTTGGTGGAAGCCGGTGGTTCGTCGCCAAAGAAAGCGAAATCGGTCACATCTGCCAGAAAGATCATGGCCAACGTTTTTTGGTATGAGAGAGGGATCCTGTTAAGTAATAACCTTTCAAAAGCCAGTACAATTACAGGCGAATGTTATTCCAACCTTCTTGACCAGCTTGATTCCAAAATTCGTTGGCTTGAAGAACACAAAAATCATCTTTCACCAGGACAACGTGCTTGCACACAAGGGTGCGTTAGCGATGGGAAAACTACGGGATTTGAGGTACGATTTGCTCGGCCATCCCCCCTATTCTCCTGATTCGGCACCCTCAGACCTCTATCAAAAAACAAGAGAAGAATGCAGGGCTCTGTAGCAGACCTCATCCAGTAAGCTGTACAATCACTGGAAGAATGCAGAAAACGGCAGAGAATTGAAGAAGATGAATTCGACGTATTTGCAAGGTGAATATTGAAAAACAATACATGAACTATTTATTAATTTTTATTATTTTCTCGGACAATCGCAACGGAGTTAAGAAAAGTCAGTGATGCTGCTCAATTACGAATGACATAGTTACAAAGTTATCGATGCTCAATATGAATAGTATGTGCCATTTGTTATAATTTTTCAATAATAATAATGCTGTGTTAAGTCATTATGCCAATCTACTGCTTCTACACCATTTACATATTCAACAAATTCATTTCGATTATTTAGAGCCGATGCAGTTGATCTCTTCGTTGCTTGTTGACTTAAGATATACTTAAATGTGAATCGCCCATCAATATTCTGCTCCTTAATATCATAAGTAATTGGGAATCTCTTCCGCAAAAAATAGGTAGTACAACACAAGCTAGAGTCAATTTTTGGGCTTTATTTGGGTCCCAATTTATACTATTCAATAATACACGAAAACGGTTTGTTGATATTCCGAATGCATTTTCCACAACTCTTCGTGCTCTACTTAAACGATAATTAAATATACATTGTGGTCAAGTCATATTATGAAACGGGAATGGCTTTAAAATGTGATATGATAACGGAAAAGCTGCACCCCCTACTATTACATACCGTACCGGTTCGGTACCACCTGGCAATGGTCTTTCCTCTGGAAAATATAATTTCTTTATGTTAATCGCTGTAGCAAGTGTAGTATTTTTATACACGCCCGCATCTGAAATATTGCCATTTCTGCCAACATCTACATATAAAAGTTTATAATGTGCATCTCCAACAACACGTAGCCGTGTGTGTGTATAATTAAAATACAATGACCCTTGATTTGCTGGAGCTTTTATAACATGTTTACCATGTAACGCCCCTAACACCTGTGGTAAGTTCCCCCTATCTTCAAATTCATTTGCAATTTTTAACCATTCTTGGTTTGTAGTAGGCATCTAAAAATAAGTAATTCTGTAGCAAAACTGTACATCATTTTCGTTCACTTTAGCTTTACATTTAAAAACTCACTTTTTAAATTATGGTAAATGGCAGCGCACAGTTCTGGGATTATTCCAGCAATTGTTGATTGTACAATCCTAAACGAAAAGGAAAACTTTTATAAGACTCGCCAATAGCTAAGAACTTGCATTTCTTAATTTTATGCCCCGTTTTTTATCATTTTATAAGTTTCAATAGATCATTAAAAGTGTCTTCATCCATTCTAATAAAATTGTTCTAATTTTCTTTATCTATCACTGCTAATTGATTATGTAACAAATCAGAATTACCTTGATTGTTCATTTCCGTTTCCTCAATCCATGGTGCTACCCATCAACTCCTACGATTTAATAATAAAGCTGAAAATGCACCAATTCTCAGTGTCAAACCGATTTCCTCCACATTCATGTTAAATTTGGACTTGCCAGGTAAATTTATTAACAAATTCATGTTGAGGTTATGCTTATATTATGAATATTATACTCTGCCACACCCTAGAATGTCAACCGAGGGAAATTGGTTTGGCAAAAGGTAAATCATCTAGGTAGTAATATTTGCAATGCATAAAAAATTGCAGTAATCTGAATAGCATACACGCGCATGTTAGATTTGCTAATATTTTTATGAGTGTTTCCTTCGCTAAATCAAAATTCAATACCTTCAACATTAATTAGGAATGAGATATACCTGCTAATTATATTTTAATTACCTTATTGATATCACATTAAATCGCTTCTCTATTAACCGTAATTACATTTGTAGTTAGGCGAAATATTTTCGCATAATTTAAAAATTACCGAATTATTGCAAACAAAGGGAGAATCATTTTACTCTTTCCAAAATATAAGTTCACAATAAGAAACTAATTTCGTAATTATTAATTACTTTCTCTAACGATCCTTGGACACTATGTACTCCTATATAATAGAAAACCAATTGTGGTAGATAAAGACGTTCATAAGTGACAGGAAGACGTTAATTATGATTATTAATCACCTATTTTCACATAAACGATTGAAATCACATTAATCCCTTCTTCTATTAACCACTAAAATATATGCGTTTGTATAAATTAATGCAATCCCTTTAATGATGCATTCTGCATGCACGTAAACATTTAGTGTCATTACCTTGCGCTTTTAAGTTAATGTTTTCCATGTCGCGCCAAACACGTCTTCCCTGTTCTTATCTCTTTTAGGCGCAGGTACCCCAATTTCAAACGCCTATAACGTAGAGAAGGTTTTCCTTAGTTCACACTTACCTTTAAACCAAACTGCCATGTGGTAGAAAGACATAGATGCATAACCTAAGAGCAGTTTTAATATAAGCGCTAATCCGTTGTTGGAACATCCATTTTACTAATTGTATTCAGATTACAATAGGCGCTTTCGACTTACCCTTCACTAATCTGATTTTATCACATCAGTAACAAACGGTCCGTTCGTTTCATGAAGTAATGTAATTTGGAATAGAATTAAGAGACCTACCTCTTTAGCTAGATCAGTTCAAATCATTCGTTTTACTTAAATGTCGTATGCCGATAATGGGCTATGATACCTTTAGCAATTTAATGTGCTTGAGTATGAAATCTAGTGTAAAATTAGTTAAAAGTAAGGTTATGTAAATCGTTTGGAGCAGTACTTCGAAAGCTACGAAACACGGTATTTTTACACTTATCTTTTAATTTATTATGTTTTATAATAAGAAATATATGGTATACAGTAAATTTAACGTAAAATTGCATTTTAATAATTGTTTTTAAATTAGCGGATTAATAAAGAAATTAATGAAAATTAATAAATGGCGTGTCTTACATTGTGAGGATACATTTAGATTAGTTTAACATTTCGTTTTTACCGTACTACAAAATTAACATACGCCCACGTGAACACACTACCACCACACACACCTTGTGATTAATGTTGTTGGTCCGATTTGAACGAAAATTTAAATATATTTTTTTGTGTAGTGCACCACCTGGAGCAATTTAATTAAAGTTGATTGATACATAACGCTAGTCATATTCTTAATTAATCTTTCAAACATAGTGAATCTTTATAAGACAAGATTTTACTACTACTAATTGTCAGTGAAACTGGTAGTGTGAATTTCCATGGTCTTATAACCAGAACTGTAGATTATCACTTTAGATATATGTCACATTGGTAGGTTGAGTTTGCTTGACAGATCATTAAACATCAAATTTTGCATATCATCGTTGCCAACTTATAGAAACTAAACCATGAAAACCTATAGTTTTTAAGGTCGTGTTTACTACCATGCGAAATGAGCAGATATATGCAGCGTAGTCGGAATGTTTCACAGTGATCGCATAGTCATACCCATTATTTTTAGTAACGTCTTCTACTTCAAATTTTTAAATGATGTCATCTAGTTAGTAACGTTACAGACAGTGACAATTTGTTAATGACAATTATAACTATGCTTATAAACTTGTATTATAGATCAAAAATACCAAGCCTGTAAAAAATGTTCCGATCATTTTTTCAAAGAGGAGCATGTAATGATTCTGAAGACCCCAAACAACTCAGTGGTCAAAAAAATTTTGTAAAATCGTTAGTTTGTGAAAAAACACTATCCATAAATGATAACGGTGATTTGGATGATATCAAACCATTTAGCAATCAAGATCTAGTAAGATCACTAGTTTATGGACGAACCATAGCAGCGGCAGCAGCAGGTGCAAATGAAAGCTGTGAATTTGGTTCTACGAAATACTTTCTGTTATGCGGACTTGGGGGAATGTTAGCATGTGGATTAACTCACGTTATGGTAGTCCCCCTTGATTTAGTAAAATGTCGCATTCAAGTAGATTCTGGCAAATATAAAAATTTAATTACTGGTCTTGGTATAACGTTTAGAGAAGAAGGTGCTAAAGGCCTTGTGAAAGGTTGGGCACCTACTTGGATTGGTTATTCACTTCAAGGAAGCCTTAAGTTTGGATTGTACGAATCTTTTAAAATCATTTATGCTGACGCGATTGGTGAAGAAGGGGCTTTTTTATATAGAACATATGTATATTTAGTAGCAAGTGCTACTGCTGAAGTTTTTGCGGATACTGCTCTTGCACCCATGGAATCTGTTAAAGTTAAAATTCAAACAACACAAGGTTATGCAAATACATTAAGAGAAGCATTTCCAAAGATAATGGCAGAAGAAGGGCTACATGGATTTTATAAAAGCTTGGTACCTTTATGGTGTAGGCAAATTCCATATACAATGATGAAATTTGCTTCGTTTGAAAAAACTGTAGAGCTGATATATCAAAATATTGTACCAAAACCAAGAGCAGAATGTACCAAATCAGAACAGTTACTTGTTACTTTTGCAGCAGGATATATTGCTGGAGTTTTTTGCGCAATAGTAAGTCATCCTGCTGATACACTTGTTTCAAAATTAAGTCAAAAGAAAGGAGCAACTGCAGGCCAAATTTATAAAGAAATCGGTTTTGCTGGACTGTGGAAAGGATTAGTTACTAGGATTGTGATGATTGGCACGTTAACTGCGTTACAATGGTTTATTTATGATGCATTTAAGGTAGCTACCAGAATGCCTCGTCCCCCACCTGCTGAAATGCCAGCGTCGCTCAAGAAAAAATTAAATCCTACTCCGCCAAAAAAATAAACTTAATTACAATGTTTGTAAGATATTTTTTTAAATTACAGTTTTTATTGAGAAATAATTAATATTAATGTAGGAAAGTACCATATAAATGAATTTAGATTGTGTAATAGCTTGGTGTCTCAATTAACACAGTAATCGACGATCTCTCTTTTGAGCTGTGCGCGTCAGAAATAACTGATAGAGTTTCAGCTCATTTCCATAGAATTATCTCTTTTTCGCTGTTAGAAAAGAGTATGTTCTTAATCAAAGTTGATGAAAAATGTTACAATTTCATCTAGCGATGACAGTAAACAGTTTAAAAATACGAATTGATTATTTGCCTCAATAACAAAACAAAAATGTACATTCGTCCCGTATTATACGGGACACTCCCTTTTTTAAACACGTCATTTCGAATATGTAATTAGTTTAATAAATTACACAAATATTTCGTATTTATAAATAAGCCCCTTTTTTTGTCCCGTTTCTGACATTTCATTGATGAGAAGAAATTGATCAAAGTTTAGAAAGTACCAAAAACATAGCGCGACTTTCAGATAAGACACGATAGGATGACATTACAAGTTCTGCAATATACTACTTAAATAAATAGCGCACGATCCCGCTTATGAGGCAGTATTAAAAGTAAGCCTAGCGCGAAAAGAATTTGCTTACGACGGTGATGTATACGTGAGGAAAATAAACATATCGGTTCGTGTAAATAAAGATGATGTAAATGGTTCATTATCTAAGGTTAAGTGTTAATAAATAACTGTTTTTAAATAAACAATCGTTATAGTGTAGTGTGTATCTAGGACGGTAGAAAATCAGAAAATGCCAAAAAGAAAGTACACATTTAATAGAGATTTGGAAAGTGAATATCCATTTATTAAAAAGACAACCCCAGATAGTAATGTAAAGTGCTTAAAATGTTTTGCGCAGTTTTCACACTTAAGCATAAAAAATCAAATATTGCTGCTTCCAGTAGTAGCAAAGTGTGGCCTTTTTTTCGTAAGGAATCATTTGGAAATGAAGAATAAAACCTAGCTGCGATTGAATGTACTTGGTCTTTCCACAAGGTTATCCACAATCAGTCTTTTCGTTTTATCGATTGCACTAGTAAGCTAACAAAAAGGTGCTTCCAACACAAATTTGCATGTGCTGGAACTAAATCTGAAAGTATTGTGTGTATCATCACCGATGATTAAGCTCCATACAAAATGACCTTAGAACGATCAGTTTTGTAACAATTTATACCGATTGTTCAAATCTCGGGAGCGTAAAATTTGTTATTGTGGATTACCAAACACTATTGGGTACAGTAAAACCTCCCTCTCCCTCTCCCTCTCCCTCTCCCTCTCCCTCTCCCTCTCCCTCTCCCTCTCCCTCTCCCTCTCTCCCTCTCCCTCTCCCTCTCCCTCTCCCTCTCCCTCTCCCTCTCCCTCTCCCTCTCCCTCTCCCTCTCCCTCTCCCTCCTCCCTCTCCCTCTCCCTCTCCCTCTCCCTCTCCCTCTCCCTCCTCTCCCTCCCTCTCCCTCTCCCTCCCTCTCCCCTCCCTCCCTCTCCTCTCTCCCTCTCCCTCTCCCTCTCCCTCTCCCTCTCCCTCTCCCTCTCCCTCTCCCTCTCCCTCTCCCTCTCTCCCTCTCCCTCTCCCTCTCCCTCTCCCTCTCCCTCTCCCTCTCCCTCTCCCTCTCCTCTCCTCTCCTCTCCCTCTCCCTCTCCCTCTCCCTCTCCCTCCTCCTCTCCCTCTCCCTCTCCCTCTCCCTCTCCCTCTCCCTCTCCCTCTCCCTCTCCCTCTCCCTCTCCCTCTCCCTCTCCCTCTCCCTCTCCCTCTCTCCCTCTCCTCTCCCTCTCCCTCTCCCTCTCCCTCTCCCTCTCCTCTCCCTCTCCCTCTCCCTCTCCTCTCCCTCTCCCTCTCCCTCTCCCTCTCCCTCTCCTCCCTCTCCCTCTCCCTCTCCCTCTCCCTCCCTCTCCCTCTCCTCTCCCTCCCTCTCCCTCTCCCTCTCCCTCTCCTCTCCCTCTCCCTCTCCCTCTCCCTCTCCCTCTCCCTCTCCCTCTCCCTCTCCCTCTCCCTCTCCTCTCTCTCCTCTCCTCTCCCTCTCCGTCTCTCTCCTCTCCCTCTCTCTCTCTCTCCTCTCCTCTCTCTCTCCGTCTCCGTCTCCTCTCTTCCGTCTCCGTCTCCGTCTCCTCTCGTCTCCGTCTATCTCTATCCTCTCTCGTTCTTCTGTCTCTCGTCCATCCTCTCCCTTCCATCTGATGCTCTATCTCTTCTTTAGACTCTCAGTCTAACTGTCATCTGTCTCCCATTTCTCTTGTGCCATCTATCTTTGATAAAACATCTCTTACTATTGATTACTAGTCTCTAATGTCCATCTGTTCCCGTTTACATTGGCTTGTCTACTTTGATCAAAAGCTAGATGGGTGTCAATATATTTGCTTTAGTTTTTCCGATCACTTATCTGACACAGTGCACATTATCTATACATGATCTTTGGAGTCTGAAACCACTTTGTTATTTACTGTATTCTTCCATCTCTTCGTCCATCTTTGATTTTACTACTGGTCCAAACTCCTATATTTGATAAATATGTGCTGCAAGTGAAATCTGCAACATCTTCATGGTTCTATTGAATCTAAAGCAACAATTAATAAAACGGAAGAATGAAGTCTTTTTGCCAAATCAAGTTAACACTACATTAATGCCTTTGGTAAATGAGGGAGAAGGCCTAGCCGTAACACGTTTTAAAACGTCATTGACATGTTGTATACTACTTGCATAGACTATTTGAGTAAATGGACGCAACGCTTTGAAGATTCACAAGGGTTTTGTTGGATGTTACTAGAACATGAACCTCTGTGGTTTGATATTGAAAACTCTTAACTGTTTTTCAAAAACAACACTGTTTCAAAAATAATATTCTAGAACACCCTCTACGGACGAAAACTAACAAAATAAAATTATTTAGAGTATTTAGAGTTCTTGACCCCTACCATTTTACTACTACAAGATACCTAAACAATTGGTCTGCATAATTAACAAAATTGATACATAACATAAAATGTTCAAGTTAAAGTGTACAGAACAGTTATGTTTTAAACAGAACAGCTGGTTTAGGTAAGGACAATGATACGCAAACTGCTGTAACATAATCAACAGACTAATTATTGGTATGTGACTAAATAGATGTAATTCTTTCGTAAATTAGCGGTATCAATAAATATAAATACAAAGGTCAATGTTGGGTAAATTAGCTATATGAAAACATTCAGTACTTTAGGTTTGGTTTTCTATATGCTCTTTACCTGACTAATAATGCATAATCTTTTATAATGATTACACTTCCAAATAGTACCGGGTGAATCAACGACAGTAAACTGGTGCTTTATGGGTAAACTTTGCCAATATATGTATTTAGAATATTATATGGCTAGTAAGTGTGCGCATTTTAAAATTATTTTTGACTATACAGAATGTTCTAAAAACAGCGCAAGACAAAATTATTAATTTTTGTATGGAATACTCTGTATATCATTCGATTTTTGGATTCTACATGCAATTATAAAACTGTATTTATATAGCTTTCGTGCATGTAAAGTTTACGGTTTTTGAAATAATTCGAATTTTATCCAAAAAGTCGCATTCACAGGAATAACTTTATTATTATGCACCTTCTTGTGTTTTATTAGCAAAACTATGATAGTTGTAACAAGAAAAGACCAAGCTTAAGCCTATGTTGTGAAGAAGAAATATTAGAGATAAATGCTACAGGGTATTCAAAATAAATGTTCCAACCTGCAAAACTTGAAATTAAAAAATATCACTTTTCCCAAATAGAACACCCTGTATATTTTTACGTTGTGTTCAGTGAATCAAAAACCACAGAATTCTTCATAAGTATGTCCTGTACCTATCCCTCGCTGTTTTTGAGTTATTTTGATTTTTCTATATTATTCAATATTTCAATGAGAGAGAGAGAGAGAGAGATAGGTACAGGACATATTTATGAAGAATCGTGTGGTTTTTTATTCTTTTTAACTCAGCGTAAAGATGTACAGGATGTCTTCAGAACATAGGCTTAAGCTTGGTCTTTCCTTGGTCTAAACATAAAAGTTTTCCTAACAAAACACAAGATAGTACACCTGTAAATGCGATTTTTGAATTTGATAAATACATTTTATTGGATATTTATCCATAAAACAACAGCTTACTTTTCTGCATCATTCACTTGCCCTGTACAAGAACGCATAGGTAAAGACAAAGATAAGTGAAATAACTTTAAAGTTTAATGCAAACGTTGCTTATAAATTGAAGAGTCAACGAACATAAAAAATTTATGTTTTGCAAATGCTTTGTCACCACGTAACTGCAGCATCTAAATCTAACATGGTCAACATTACAGCCAATTATTCTAAAGGAAGATACCAACTTTAGTCACATAGGATTTGCATATGAAGACCAGTAGAGGTTCTCGATCTAGGTCGAAATAGGAAGTGAACATTTTTAATTGTTATTTACCAAAAATAGATTTGAAAAAGGACGTACGTGTTTTCGTTCTGAAGTTATCGTTGGTATCAACATGCATACATCTTCACACGCATGCGATGACAATCCGCCCGTCCGCGTTTGTTATTGTTTAAATACGAATGTCCTACTTTTTGTGGTACGCTCTTAGTGTATTACCCAACCTATCAAAAACTTAGGATTTTTTTGACTGTTTTGAGATTTAGTGAATATTACACTAAGTAACATGCAGTACATATTGTTTTTTGTTACTGGACTACTGGCATTATTGGTATGAGAAAACGATTTATTTTATTTTATCTATTGAGGAGATGATGTGTGAATAAAAAAATTTCTTTTATGCTGTATTACTTATTTTATTTTAGTAAATTATCACGTGTGGTTGACCTTGACTTGAATTTTTTTTAATATTAATATATTTGGATGTCATATGCAGAATTTCAGTTAAATTTTAGCTTTCCGTGTACACTATTTTGAAATGTTGCTACCGAGATTTCGTTGAAAGGAAATGGATTTGTTTTCGTGTATTAAATTTTAGCACTGTTTTGGATTACGTGTTTACGTCATAGGTTTATTTTCGCCTGAACGCGATTAAGTATTCTGCGTACTTCTTTGTTGATCAGTTAGGTTATGAGTTAAATTATTAATTTAGTTGGTGTATGTTGACTGCGTTATGGAAGGAATGTTTGTTATATAAATTCTACGTATTTTCTCATGAGAAATGCCTAGTTTGTGTTTTGTATGGAAGACTTTTTAGAGTGGTGATTTTAGCGGGGTGACAGGTGTTTGTTTTTGATTTCATAGTCAGCCGGTAAAAGACTGTTGACAGAGGTGGTTGCGAGAAACTGAGGATGCAGGCAGTGCACGCGTATACTAATTGTAGTATTCCGTGGTAACTTGAAGATATCGTAAAAAAGATAACTTTTTACTGTTTATTGATTTAAAGCTAACGTTCAATCGCCCCGGGGTAATTTTGGCTTTGTGTTCTTGGAAAATCCCACGCGAAACTGTCATTAATCATTACATTGTACTCACAGCTTATGTAAAAATAGACGATAAATAGCTATAAATAAAGTTGCTAATATATTTTGTGTATAGAGCAAACAACTTCGTGTAAATCAGTTACTGGTTTGTGTGAAAGAAGAAGTTAATAAAAGGTCGCCTGGATTAGATTTAAACACTTCGCTAATCGCTTGCAAATATTAATTGAAAGAAGTAATTAGTTTACGTCGATTAATAGTAACATTTTCATTTCCACTGAAGAACTAGTTGATTTTAGTGCTTTATATTTTTTTGGAGTAATTTTAACTTTAAGAGAATTGAAATAAACGTGCCGTGTACGGTGTTTTACATTTGGTTTACATTTACATTTAGTGCCCGATTGTTGTCATTCACTCCATTGTACCGTGCCTACATACTGTTTAAAAATAGACAATAAGCAAAGCACTTCGTGTAAATAAGTTACTGATTTGTGTGCATAATACCAGGTGGAGAGTAAGAAAAATTACGCTTTGATTAGGTTTAAATATTTCGCGAGCATAAATTAAATTAATTAAATCTGTTACACCAGACTCTACTGCTATTTCGACCCTTAACAACATTTACGTGTTAATCATTTTTCTTTCAACTTTCTTTTCATTCTTTCTATTTCGAGTTTTGTGTAGATTTTCTGTGAAAATGTGTAGCGTCCCTATTACAAAACGCTGACTACTATGAACGCAATTAGTTGAGGTGTAAATAATTCTTCCCCACGCAACCGAGTGTTCTTTTACTTTTGGGTCGCTGAGCTAATGAAAAACCTCTCTTACCACGTTTATAACGGATTATAGCCTCCCACGCCATATTGCTATATCCGTAGGTAAACAATGCTATAGCTTCCAATTTACACTGCACATTATACATCGAACTTTGAACCAGTATTACACTTACAATAATCATTTACACATAAAAATAACTGGATACTAACCAAGTTTTCATTGCTAGCATCAGGTATCTGCTGTCAATGCAGCGGCACTTCGTGGTATAATAGGGATGAAATATATAGGAATATGTAAGAGTCTTATCTGATATTTCAATGCAGCGAATATTCAGATAGAAATGTAAAAAATAAGTATCAAATCATCATTTATTTGCGATAGTTTTATCAATGATGATGTCTTTACATAAAATTGTGCATCATGGGCAAGGGTCGTCGAAAGTTAACGTTCATAAAAAAACTGTTAAGTCGTTAGGGAGTTAACCACCTTACCAGAAGGAGCAAAGTCCATACCATGCAAGTGGGTTTATAGAATTAAGAACCCTCCAGATGATAGTTTTGACAAATATAAAGCAAGACTTTGCCATCAAAGGCTATAGTCATAGACAAGGTATCGACTTCTTTGAGGCATTTAGTCTTGTCGTAACACTGAGTACAATCCTTGGTATTCTCATTATTGCTGCCCAGGAAAATATGTATCTACTTCAATTTGATGTATCCACGACATTTCTATATGGTGAACTGGAGGAAACAATATTTATGCAGCAGCCTGAATAGTCTAAAGAAAAATTTTGGAATGGTTGTAGGTTGAAACGCAGCCTTAACAGATTAGGTCAGGCCCCGAGGTGCTGCTCCAAGCATTTTAGCGTATTCCTTTAGCAGGCTTGTTGTAAGATAAGTGAAGCACGTCGTGTGAACACGACCTGATCTAGCATTCAGCGTGAGCTTCCCATCTAGAACTTTAGACTGTCCAAGTTTTGAGGACATAGGCAAATTGAAGAGAGTCTTGAGATACATTGCAGGTACCACTGAGCTTTATATAGTATATCGGCCAACCAAAAAATAAAAATTTTGAATGTTGCACTGATTCAGATTTTGAAGGGTGCGATAAGACTGGGAAAAATATCAATATCAGGAGTAACGGAAATTAACTTCACTCTTAGGTCCTTTTCAACAGTTATTCTGTTTTTATGCTTATTTTTGATGTTCAACAGTTCATAAAATCCACTGTTACACAAGTAAGTTGTAACAAATAGCATCAAAAATAGCAGAGCTTGCCGGAAGATCATTGGGTACTTGGTTTTACATCATATCTAGAAGTTAATTAAAGATTTCTCTTTAAAACTGTCTTTCATGGAATTATTTTCTGTTAGTTCGACAAAACTTTGTTTTAATTCCAACTCATTTGGCAAAGTTCCCGAAATCCAGTCAAATTTGGAATAATCTTCAGAAAAATATTTGTTGAAACTTTCTTGAAGGGCTTCCAAGTGAACAATGATATCAGCAACCACATCTGGCATTTGGATATTTCACTTTCTTCAAAAAATGACGGCAGAGTAGGAAATGTAGATAAATTCTCCTCCTGTATTTGTTAACAAAACAGGTCCAACTTTCTCTTGAAGGAGTTAATTTTGTTATTGGCTGTGAAGGATGTTGTGTTTGGTCCCTGAGGTTCTATGTTCAGAGTGTTGAGTCTGTCAAAAATGTCAGCTAGATATTACGTCTGACCCGAGTTCGAAGAGACGTGTCCTCGGGATAACTATCTCACTTCTGTATGTAGGAGTTGAGTCTTATAATTGCCATCCACATCTTCACGCATCAAGGAGAATCATCTTGAGTTACGAGTCTTCGCTTTCATGAAGTTAATAACTTTCACATCATCTGATAAAACGGAGTTTAGATTTACCGGCATACCTTTAGCAGCTAATGCTTCTCGGTGGATGATACAATGTGTACTTCGGCATCCAGGAACAACTTTCTTTATTTTTGCTGCCATTCCTGTCAATTTTCCTGACAACTTTTGCCCCATCTGTACACAAACCAGGGAATGCCTACTTTGAGCACACTAAATGATGTTAAAGATGAGTTCCGCTGTAGTGTTTGATTCATGTGGTTTGCAGAACAAAAACTCTTCTATCACCACTTCATGATAATCAAATCGTACGAATACAAGTACCTGCGCCATGTTTGTGACACCAATGCTTTCGTCTTCTTAAAGTGCAAAATGAGTGCATTCTTGGAGTTGTAAAGACAGTTGTTCTTCAATATTAGAAGACATATCGACAATTCGCCACTGTACTGTGTTATTTGACAATGGTATTTTTTTATTTCCTTGTCTGCCTATTCTCCTAGCACGGACTGGACCATATCCATAGCGCCCGGCACTAAAATTGTTTCACCTATTGTGCGAGGCTTTCCATCTTTTGCAATTCTATAACTAGCAAGGTATGACACCTTTATCAAGTTAATATCAGTATTGACAGGCTTTGTCATACATTGCTTTTCTTTCTTAAAAAAAGTAGATTTTCTTTTAAAAAATTCAATGAGCTTACCAACCAAATCAGAGTGCTTAGTATTTTGGTGACGCATCAGTAAAGAATGCTTCATGCTTTGGTTCTACGGTGTTCCGAAGCATACAACACATTGACGAATAGGATTGTCATTATTTTCTGCGCCGGGCTTCACTATAAAACCATACTTTATGTAGCTTTCATTGTATTTACGATTAATCTGTGGTTTCGGTTTTTTAACACTATCATTTTAAGTAAAAGGGGCCATCAAACATCGCCTCATACACAACAGTTACAGATGCACAACATAACTAACATACAAGTATTGCACAATCACTGTTTACGCTGATGTAATCGCGGAGCGGAGTAAAGTAGGTAGGGGTAAGTATGGAGGGGGACAGCCTGCGCCCGGCAGACGGGCAGAAGTGTAAAGTTGCGAGCTTACACTTACAGAGGCCCTTACTAGCCTATCGCTCGTATCACCACGAGTACGAGATGATATGCGTACCACCGCCGACTTAGTATATTAAAAATGTTCAAATTATTTTAGAACTTTATCTGATTTAGACTACCACGTTGCCCCCAGTACGGAGTCGCAATTAAAATTTACTTGATTTTATTTTTAATAGTGCAGAACATATTGAGTACTAACGCAGAAGGTTGCTTACCCTAGATGGCATTATGTGAATCACTGAGCATTATTACATAATCATCTAAGCTAAATTCAGAAGTCAGCTGATAGATGTCAACGAGAACGCCATCCATTGTTTATTGCGTGAGATTGCTCTACCTCCTTTAGTTCACCGAAAAGAGAGACTTGTCAGTAGTTTTATCCACTATTAAACTATTTTCGTTCGAAAGATCATCCTGATATAGTTGCGTTAAGTTTTCAAACATCTACATCTGATGTAGATGTTTATCCATGACACATTGTGACGCCGACACATGTTTATGCGCAGAAGTTTGAATTGCTGCCTTCTGAATATTCGAAACTGTTTGAGAATAATTGCTATTGAGGTCGCCGTTTTCAAAGTTTTTATTTTAGATTGTTCTTTTCATTTCGGTGATTAAATTACAATTTTCAGTTTTAAGTTGTTTTATAATTTTTTCTTGTTGGGAAGGTCCTCATCAGAGTTGGAATTTAATGAATTAGGGAAAGTGGTGTCCAGAGATTGATTTATCAATTGTATTTTAACTAATAGTATCTTTGCTACTTTATTTATTAAAAACAATATAAGATAAGAGGGAATCACTATAACGTTAACAACGGTATACAGTATTATTGTTTTAAATGACGAACGTGTTATCATACCTAACACAAACTGCATTCTAGGGTACTTACAGTAATTGGTTACGCACTATGTTTCTTTACTGCATTTCTTATTACCTTCCAACCTACATATACAAATGTAGGTAGGTAGAGAAGGTTATGCAATCGATTTTTTTTTAATTCGACTTATTAGCTCATTTTACAACGCTAGTCAAAGTTTCGCCAAGACCGGTCATGATATCTGTGTCTGTGTTTGGGTCTGCCTGTGTCTGCGTCTGTGTCTGTGTCTGTGTCTGTGTCTGTGTCTGTGTCTGTGTCTGTGTCTGTGTCTGTGTCTGTGTCTGTGTCTGTGTCTGTGTCTGTGTCTGTGTCTGTGTCTGTGTCTGTGTCTGTGTCTGTGTCTGTGTCTGTGTCTGTGCTTGTGTCTGTGTCTCGTGTGTGTGTGTGTGTGTGTGTGTGTGTGTGTGTGCGTGCGTGCGTGTGCGTGTGTGTGTGTGTGTGCGTGTGCGGCTACGTCTGCGTCTGCGTCTGCGTCTGCGTCTACGTCTGCGCCTTCGTCTGCGTCTGCGCCTGCGTCTGCGTCTGCGTCTGCGTCTGTCTCTGTGTCCGTGTCCGTGTCCGTGTCCTTGTCCGTGTCAGTGTTCGTGTCCGTGTCCGTGTCCGTGTCCGTGTCCGTATCCGTGCCTGTGTCCGTATCCGTACCCGTGTCCGTCTCTACGTCTGCGTCTGGGTGCGTGTGCGTGTGCGTATGCATGTACGGAAATGGGGGTTTATTAGGACCAGCGTATGGTTTTTCTTATAATTATTATAATTTATAATTATGGCTCTCGGGTAATTAAAATCCCTCCTTCGTCGGGCTTTAAGCAATCCCTTGTGCCATAATCTCTGAATTATATCCTCCATACATAAATAACTATTATGTAATTAGACATGAAAAAAACTGTGGACAAACAATTTGCGCATGTACGACGAATTTTTAATAATTACTTCAGCTGTAGTTAAAAGTTTAGTAAATTCTGAATACATTTCAAGTTAAACATCTTTTTTCATTTTGCAATTTCCCACATACGTATTTTAACTACTATTTTATTTTACGTATTTTACGTAATGTTACTTTCAAAGCAGCATAGGCATGTCCATGGTTTACAAAATTGTCATTATCTTCGTCTATTGTCACCGTATACCATATCATTATGCAGTCGCTTTCGTAATACGTTCAAAAAGAAAATTGGCAACATTGCAATAACAATAATAATAATTTAAGTCAGATTGACGTTTAAACCTTCTTATCAACAAAAAGTCAATAGACATCTAGATTCTAACTTAAAATATCTGTTGTAAATTGAAAGAAATGAAATAATTTTAGTAATTATCTAATGCGTTCATAACGAAAATAGGCAACATTGTAAAAGCAAAAACAATAATCTATCATGGACGTTTGAAAGTTCATGTCAGATGAAAAAAATTTCCAAAGTTCAAGTATTTTGAATCCTATTTAACTAATTTTTAATGCATTTTGGCTCAGTACTAAAGTACTTTATAAAGAAAAGTTATTTGAAACTAAATTATCTTTAAAAAAATATTCACATTTTCTTATAACATTAATTGTTACTCAGATATTGGAAACATTTTGAACACTTAAATTCCACCTTATGAATTTTTTGCTGCCTAATTACGCCTCGTATCAAAAAATTGCATAGAACATAATTTATTGATATGTTTATGATCTATATCTTGGTATTTTTTATATCTTTGAAATATGGAGCTGTTTCAGAAATATTTGAAGCTGGTTGTAATAAGCCTCCTCCCCGCCGCTGAATTTCTCCCAAAATCTAATCACCTCCAAGACAAATGAAAACAAGCTTATATACGAAATTTGAAGTACCTATCGTTTGCCGATACATTCATACATCACACGCGCACGCAAGCACACACACACCCACACTCACGCACATGCGCACGAGCGCATGCACAGACACAAACACACACGTACGAACACTCACACCCACGCACGCATGCACTGTTTTTACAGTACATGAATGTGTTAGCTACAATTTTTTAGAACTTTAAGTAAAGGGTATTTCTTAGCAGACCATATCGTAGTTAAGGTTGAATGTATAAACCCTCATTGGAGGTGCTTTTCGTAGCTTTCCGAATATATCGTTTGATTCGGCGTGCAAGTTCGGATGTTTACTTTGTATGGCACCCCAGGATTCCTAACAAAGCTACACGCCTTTTTTCATTGGAGGCGTGTTAAGAGCCATTTCCACTTACATATCTGACTAATTATTCATAATCTTTGGTAATAATTATGCTTCCAAACAGTACATAACATATTCGAGTATTTTATTTGTTGGTTTAACTTGCAACAAATTATTTTACCCAGGACGATTAAAATAAGTCACACATGTAATAATGCAAGAAGAAGAAATATTCGCGAGTGTATCACCATTCAAACAATCTACCCATGGTAAATAATATATTGAAAACAACCTTTTTGTAAATGTTGCAAAGTTTAAAGTTGTTTGGTTTTCACAAAAGAACTTTTCTCAGTATAATTGCAGCATTAAGAATTTTTATAAATGCAACGTTAATCTGATTTGTTTTTATAAGTGTTCTGGAATATAGTTTTCAAGATTGATTAATAATATTTAACTTATTAAAGATCTTAATACTCTTGCTAAGTACAGTATGCAAATAAATAACGGTTACCAAAACTCAAAAATTACTTTATTATTAAAATATCAAACTAAAATTGTGTATACATATGTACATAGTTAATAATGATTGATATATTATATGCTCCACATGACCACCATCTTGTTCCAAGCATATTTCAAAGCGTTGCTGAGGATTGGATACTATGTCTCTAAATAGAGGCTGGTGTAAATTTTGGAAGAATTGTTCTATTCCTGTCCTCTGAGAAATTCCGCTGAAAATGCTATTTTTCATCATTCCCTAGAAGTAGACAACAGGGTGGGCCAAGTCGGGGCTATGTGGCGGATAAAGGAAGTCAGTTTTTTAACAGCAGTCTTTCTCAGACTCCTCTTTGGAGATTGCATGATCGTGAATTTAGTTAATTTATAGTACCCGTATTGCAAAGATTAGTTTTTTTCCTTTTTACTCCGGTAACAAAAACCATAATTAAGTCTGGCCATTAACTAAGTACTCACCGTTAAATACTGATAGGAATGAAATTAAAAGCTACAAATAATTACACCGTTAATATCAATGCAAATTTTCTCTTTTTGATATCCCGAAATTAAAGCTTGACAAATAATAATTTAGTTTGTATTAAAACGCACCTTTTAAATGGAAAATTAGGACGTGCATAACCTTTTATATTAATATTAGTTAGAGATAAGTAAACTAAAGTATTCAAAATAGAATTTAAAACCCGAACAATATAGTTAAGAGAGTCTTAAATTAATAAAATAATTAATGATTAACACCGTTTTTTATTGATTTCGTGGAAAATTGCATTGTTAAATAACATTTTCCATATAAATAATTAAAGTTAAACGTGCAATAAGTTCTACAACCCCTGGAGCGAACAACCGCTGACCGCAAACCGCTCAGTAGTCGACGCCGAAATCAAATACTGATACCGTAACTTATAATTACTTTTAAATAAAATTTTCCAAACGAGTCTTAATTTTTGTATTGGTACTCGTTGAGGGCAAGCTTCACTTGCCACCACCGAAAAACCCTTTATAGTATATTAATTACTGGGATAACAAGGAATTATACAATGATATGTAATTAAATACTAAAGTAAAAAGTTATTATGCTCTCGGCTCAAGTTTTAGCTGCAGAGAGGTGTGTCTTTACTGACATTCTGTAATTTTCATAAATATGGCGCGCAAAATTGGAAAAAATGAAAGTTATTTTTACGCCAATGAAACTACATACCTATCTGGGTGTAACTTTTAAATTCTAAGCAAACAATTGCCAAACTTTTTCGCAGTATTATGCACAGTACAGGTACATTACACCTAGCAAAAATCCTGTCACTTACCGCTCAGTCATACAGCATTGGCAAAATTAGAATTGTCCATACTCGTTTTGGATAGTGTGCTAACTTTAATCAATATAACATCTTTTAAGCAGTAACAAATAATAAAAAAAAATTCATACCGTTCAAACTCTTTAAACCATGCTCTTCATCGGGGTCAACTCAAGTTGAAGGTTTAGCGCACTAATGAGTACGAATTTAAAATGTGTGTACGTGTGATTAGGATGAGTCGCAAATGCATGATTTCCACCTTTTTGTATAAATACGTCTGATTTAATAGCAGAAAGAATTTCAGTTGCATAACTCTGTGGCTTATCATATAAGTTAGAAGCAATGGCTGTCTAAGATACGTGGTTTTTCACTTAGAGCTTTGGAAGAAAGAATTTTGTTTTGAGTTGTGAGGATTCTCAACTAGAAGCTCGGAAAAGAAAAGAGTTTGTTCTAAGGTAGTTTACTTTCGCACACAGATAAGGAAAGGTCTTTGAGCTGTCCTAAAACCTGTGAGTTTAACGTAGAGATGTAATATGGATTGTGTGTGTCGCCGGCACAGTTTTTACAATCCACAGGCCAGCGTGCGTGTATTTGTTAAGTACCTTATTTACGGACTCATGCTCTTCTAATGGTAATTTGGACAAGTTGGGAATAAATTAAGTTGATGGCATGGTATAAGAAGGATCTTGGGAAGATTCTGAGGTCAATAGGAAAAAATTTTCCGTTGATGGATTCTCAAGTGAATCCCTATTAGCGTCCATATCACAAAACGCTGACTATTATTACCACAATTAATTGAGGTGTAATGAATTCTCCCCCACGCAACCGAGTGTTCTTGTGCTTTTAGGTTGCTGAGCAGCTGTCAAACCTCTATCATCGCATATATAACGGATTATAGCTTCCCAGCCATACAAGCTGTTATGCCCGTTAACAATATAATAACTTCTAATTTGCACTGTAAATTATTCATGGAACTTTAAAACACTGTATTACAGTGCAATAATCATTAATATCTGAAAATAACAGGAGACTAACCAAGTTTTCATTGCAAACATCCGGTCTCAGTTATGAATGCAGAAATATGTACGAGTCTTATCTGATATTGCAGTGCAGCGTATATTCAGATAAAAAAGTATTAAGTCACCATTATCATAGGTAATGTTGTCATTACCGTGACAAAATAACGTTTTATTGACCACGAGAATTAAATCAGAATAATCTCATAAAATTGTGCATCATGAGCGAGACTCATAGCGAATTAACATTCATAAATAAACTATATTGACGTTTCTCTTCATTGAAAAGGTAGTAACCGGTATTTCTTACCAGACCATATGAGTTAATGTTGAGTTTATAATCTCTCATTGGAGATCACCTTTTTCGATGCTTTCTGAACGTATCGTTTGATTTGGAGTGCTCTGTTCGTACGATACCCTGGCCGAACGAAATACGTCTTCTTGGGGGCGTGTTAAGAGCAATTTTTACGAAGCTCAAATACCAACAAAACGTAGAGGACGCGTCAGTGTTTCTCTAATGACAATTGCCAGGGAAATTTATTGAATGAAATGAAATTATATAGAGTACAGTACAGTAAACATAAATGATTGATACAATCTATACCAATTCAAGAAAGTCCTTGTTAAAATAATTATATGGATCACGGTACTACAGTTGGGCCACCTCATATAAGTACGCCCCTAGAAGCTTAGTCTACAAACAAATAATAAATAAAATAAAATAAAAACAAGAAATATACATTACGCCTTGAATATAATTTATAACGTTGAGTTTTTCGTTTTGTGAATGAGGCCCGTCATCTCCTGCTCCTACTGCAAGTAATAATATATTTTTTTCTATCACTTTCTGAAATGCTATCAAAATTGGAATTGAACCACCATCTCGTATTAAATCAGGATCAACACCATAAACACGTTTTGTAGCGCGAATACCAGCAAGATAGTTAGGATGATGTGGATTCTCACTCCAACAACTCCCAGAACAGCTACAGAAAACCTACCAAAAATTTATGACAATAGTACATATAAGTACCAAAGCATGCGTAATTTTTTTTAATATGACTATATTCAACCGACTTACGCGCATATTGTTTGGGCTTTCTCGCTCTATCCATTTATTTTTTAAGTATGATACAACATCACGTTCAACTTCTTCAGTGGTTTGATTGGGAACAATTCTGATTGAAAACTTTCCTATAACCTTTCTAGGTATAACAGTTTTAGCTCCTGAATCACTAAATGCCCCTTCAATTCCATGAATTGATAACGAAGGGTAACGCCATCTATGCAATAATAATTGTGCTTTGTCTTCATTGTGTGCTAATTTATTACAACCAATAGAACGTCTATAATCATCTACGTCAAATGAAATTTTGTTGTGCATATCACGCTCTGTGGGATCTTCAGGTACCACATTCTTTGTAAAGTTTGGAATTAAAATAAAACCGTTTTTATCAGTTAATGTGTTGAGTAAGTATATTAAGTCTGACATCCCTTCATGCCTACAAGTGTAAAACTGCAAAATGATGTAAGTGCGTCTAAAGACTTACACTGTACCACCATACGTTCCACTGTGCAAATCCTGCTGTGCGCATTCCACCTCAACATGGAAATAACAAACACCTCTTAAACCATAAATAATAGTTGGTTTCTCCGTACCCAGCCAATAACTATCCGATATGCACACATAATCAATGTCTGCCAGAAAATTAAATTTTTCGCTATTCAACAATTCTTCTAAACCATTACTTCCACATTCCTCCATTGCTTCGAAAATAAGCTTAAGATTAACCGGCAAATCTTCACCTATCGCTTGATATGCTGCTATAGCATGAATCCAGCACATAACAGGACCTTTATCATCACTCGAACCTCGTCCATATAATTTTCCATCACGTTCAGTTAACACAAAGGGATTGGAGTCCCACCCATCTTCTAACATAGCTGGCTGAACATCTAAATGACCATATATACAAACGGTTTTTTTATTTGGGTTATTTCCCAAACTAGCGAAAATAACTGGGGGTAATGGAATTTCGTTTCCTGTTTCTAGTTTTTGATTACCAATATCTTTTAATGTTACATAACATCCTAATTGACGTAAACGTGTTGCGGTCCAAATAACCATATCACACGTTTCTTTTCGAAGATCAACACATCCCGAGACTGAAGGAATTGCAATTGCTTCACGTAAATTTTCAATGTATTCAGTTTTATGATCGTCTATGTAACTGCAAGAGATATGTGTTAATAATGTAATATCTAATAATGTTAAAAAACTTACGTAAACAGTTTATCCAGTATTATCTGCGATTCCATTGCGTTGTGTAGATTAACAAATAAGCAAGTAACGTTATTTAACAATTCTCGTCATATTTATCTAAACTGAAATTTAAATATGTAATCGTTTACTAATGAGTTTTTTTTATTTTGATTACGGACATCAGTGGCGTACGTAATAAACAAGTGAAATTTTTATAGATAAATTATGTTAAGTAGATATTTTAATATCGTTAATTAATGAATGAATGGATATGTACAAACAATGTATTTAATTCTAAGTACACACAAGTGCAGAATTACTCGGAACGGTATTGCTACTGTAAATTTTTATATGTTTAAATTTTTCTATTTAGTGTACCACACAACACAAAACAATACATCTAGCTAGGTGATAGCGTTCTAAATATAACTAGGCCAGATTCCTAAATGCACGACGTGGCGTTCCCAAGGTTTATGTGTAATAGTTACTGTGATATACATACTAATTAATCTTTCAACATAAACAAATATACTCCCATCAGTATCTTTTTATTGCAGCCTTTGGTAGGTACTAGTTTATTAGATATTACAAATCTATTCTAATGTGAATTGAAAGAAGTTTAAAAAATGCACTAAAACTGCAACAAACGTGCATTTTATCGCAACATAAGTAGAATGCCGACACCTTCCACCATTTTGGTTTTTTGTGACGTCACCCTTGGGACAGCTTAACTTTTACTTTTTTATGTGCCCACGTGGGGATCGTATTTTTTTCACCTGAGAATAAGAAGATGTTGTTTAATCTGTTATTAATATTTATTAGGGTTGTTTTTATCAAAGAAGATTGCATAATTGTTATTAAAATTATTATTACATTTCTTTTAATTCCGATCTACAGATTGTGACCAAATTTATTTATACATTGGGGGTTGCATTCTAATAAGGGGTTCCAGTCTTGCAAGACGGGAATCTGTTCGCGGGTTTCGCCCCTGTCATAAAAATTGCATTTTAATCGTGGAAAGATGACAAGCGTTTTCATGATAAAAAGATGTTATTTAATCTGTTCTTAATAATTAGGGTTATTATTAGTTATAAGTTTTTGTTAAAAGTAGTTATGTGTTTAAATTTTTCTATTTAGTGTACCAAACAACACAAAACAATACATCTAGCTAGGTGATAGCGTTCTAAATATAACTAGGCCAGATTCCTAAATGTAATTAAATTTATTAATTTTATTAAATACAAATAAAAGTTTACCTCGAGTAGGATTTGAACTCACGACCTGTGCTTTGTTAGAGTACCGCGCTAACTATCTGCGCCATAAGTACAGGTCGTAGGTTCAAATCCTACTCAAGGTAAACTTTTTATTTATGTATTTAATAAAATTAATAATAATGTTTAATTTATTAAGGTTGTTTTGATTTTTATTAAGGATATAAAAACCTAGTCCTTTAACGATTATGCTCCATGCAATCTTTAAAACTGCACTTAAGCGCTAGCTCAAATTTTTTTAATATCTGAATAACGATATCGAAATTGTAACTCTCAACATTATACATATAAATGAATAATTAAGCTACATAATTAGTTTGCTTTACAAATTATGCTTTAAACGATTTCCACCTTGAGAACGTTAAATTAGATGTCTATTGATGTGGGATGTCATACTTTCTTTAACCCTTTCGTCCCTGAATATAAATATTAACCCAGGAATAAGTGAAGTGTGAGGATTTCGCTAATTTACTTAAAAATGATAGGTTTCTACCCTCAGAATTTATTTTTTACCAGTGGGGCAGGGGGATGCAAGTGGTACACCTCTGTACCAGCAGAATTTTTAAGTGGTACAATTGTGAACCATCAGGTGCAAAATAACACTATAAGAAATGTTGAAAATTTTTATTCTTAACCAACTAACTATCTAATTTACATGGTATAACAACACATTCCTTGCACAATGGAATATTAGATTCCTGGCATATGGTTTTTGTTCACTTCTGACGTTTCTCCTCGTTACACAACATCTTCTTCTTGTCTGCCCTTCCACGGGAAGACGCAAGGGTACTGCGGCGTAAATTTTCCTCTTTTTGCTTGAAGGTCCTCTTTTTGGAGGAGGTAATGAAGTAGTTTGTATGCCCTCAGCTGGCAAGTGTTGCGAGAATTGACACGAATGGCGGTTTTTTATTTTCGCACCTCAAGTCATTGTAAAGTATCCAACCATTCACTGAACACATGTTCAGGCAAGTATAAGATACTTTTCTGCACCATTTATTTGACTTTCTGGTCATGATCATACAATCTTACAAATTGGTCTGCCCTGTCAACTCCTCCAATTTTTTGACGATAAAATGAGATAACTTCTGGGCATTCAATAGGTTGCCGTTATCTAGTTTTTGTTTTTTTTAGAAATAGTAGTGAAATCGGGTTTGTGGATACTCATAACTATTACTTCCTTTGTGTCTTGCCATTTCGTGCATAATAATCCACTGTTAGTAGATCGAAATGTAGACTGTCCTCATTGCAGTATTTCCTTCATCGTTGGCACATTTTTTCGGTTAGACATGTAGGTGCTCAAAGTAGCAAAATTCAATGTTTCTAAGAAGTGGACTCTTGTAAAGAATCGGTCAGAACAGAACACACAACATCTTTCTTTTTGATAGTAGACGAAAGAGATTTTACCACTCTTTCTCCAAGGGTAAGCGACTGTTCATTTTCTCGTGTAGAAGATTCTTTGCCACAACATACGTTCAGATCATATATACCGGGTGTAAATCATATAGGGCAACTTTTGAACGTGTCGTTAGATATTGTTCAAATTTTGGTGGGTTATATTAGAGCCAGTTTGGTATTTTTTTCCATAAAAAAACAATACACCGACTTCCGGTTTCACCGGAAATGACTAAAGCTTAAAATTTAAATAGAACGCCCTGTGTATTTTTACATATTTGGATACTACTGCTTCAAATACACAGTTCATCTGTCAAATATCAACTCAGGCGCCATTTTAATTTTATTTTTGAATGTTTTTTAGACCGCTATGACGCCACCTAAATTAAAGATAATTGACGTAGAATTACCTCCACAATATTATTTCACGTAATAATTAATTTTGTTAAGCCTTTTAACGATTAAAATTGCGGTTTCTTTGATTAAAATACAGATTTAAATTTACCGCCTTAACCTACAGAGACTTAAATACGAATTCAGATTTTACACCTAGGGGTCAGGGCAACGTGTCGAAGCCCCGAGAGTAAGTTGCGAAGTTCTACACTTGTTTTACAAGTTAACATTAGGTCACCTTTTATTAGAATACAAATTAAAATTTCCCGCCAAGGGAGACAGGCGTCTAAGCCCCGACAGTAAGTTGCGAGGCCTTATGCCCGTCTTATAAGCTATCATTAGGATCGCTTATTAGAATACAAATTCAAATTTCTAGCAATAAGTAATCAGAATGTAAACACTTAAATGCAAATTTAAATTCAAATTTTTCGCCAAGAGACCAGGGGGCTAAGACCCGAAAGCAACATGCGAAGCCATATGTCTGCCTTATAAATTGGCATTAGGCCCTCTTATTATAATACAAGTTCAAATTTTCCCGCATAGATGGCGCTACTGAGAGGGCGAGGGCCTGAGAGTAAGTTTCTAAGCCCTACATCTGCCTTACAAGTTAGCATTGTACCCCTTATTACAATAAAAATTCATATTTCCAGCCATAACATGCAGAGACTTATACAAATTCAAATTTTCCGCCAATGGGGCCTCGACAAGGGGGCGAAACCCAGAGAGTAAGTTGCACAGCCCTACACCTGTCTTACAAGTTAGCATTAGGCCCCTTATTATAATACAAATTCAAATTTTCCGCCGAAGAGTACCACGACAATACACGAAGGCCCACGAACAAGTTCCATCATTACAAGGGGCGAATACCCGACAACAAGTTGCGACACCCTACACATGTCCTACAATCACGATTATGTTCGGGAAGGGTTGGAGTGGGGTCGCTGAAAGTCTCCGCCGAAAGCCTCGCGTCGTAAAATTTTACGTATATGAATAATATAAAGTACCTAGAGCCCTCCAATCATCATTAGCAAAAGGTAATTATTTTCGGATTTCGAGAGTTATGTAACCACAATAACAATCTTTCACTATTCAAGTACATCTAATGTATATGAAAAAAAATACCAGTCCTACATTAGTGAAAGTTCATGGATTCGAATTATATGATGTACACGTTCTTTGCGCGTGACAAAAAATTCCACCAATTAGATTTTTTAAAAAACGCACTTGATTGTTTGTGCCGTCATCTAGTGGTGTATTTTTTAAACTAGTGCATGTTTTCTGTAACGTAAGTTGATCGTAGCCCTACCTAGTAGTGTACTTTTAAAACCAGATTTGCGACGACGCCTAGTGATATATGTTTAAACTAGTGAATATTTTCTATAATAGAAGTTGATCTCTCTCTCGCCCCCTAGCCTCTCCTCGTCTCTATAGCATCTCGCTCTTTTCTTGCGTTATTAGATAAGACCAAATACACTTACAGTATTAGGTTAGATTAATAAATAAACACACGGTTTTAGGTTAGGTCGATGCGCACATGCCGGACCATATTACAATTCTAAAATAGGACCAGTTCACAAGATTTTTCACGGTTAGCGGTTTCAAGAATCCCTGTAAAAGGCTTGGTTGGGAGCGCGCGATTCAGTTTAGCAGAAATGACGAAAGCGGTACGCATGATACGAGGGCAAAGTGAAGAAAACGTATTAAGCATAGACGATCGAAAGAAGAGGCTAGGCGAGCTGCTAAGGAAACTAAACGAAATAATGAAACTAGATTTAGAGTTTTATGAAATGCATAGGATGATGAAGAGACTTCGGGTCAGCACATCAAAGATCGTAATGAAGCAACGTGTAATTAGTGTAGATAAGGAATTATAAGTAAGAAAGGTGAAGATTAAGTTGTAATATATTGTTAATTTTGATATATTTAGCAAACATTAAGCCTAGAACATAAATATTCATCAAAAAGTGCGATGTAAAGACGCTTTTAATATGTTTTAAATATGTATATGTAATAATGAATAAAGTAATTTTGAAATGCATACACGTACAATATTAGAGCGGCACAGGATGAGGGTGAGTCGCGCGACGCACCCTCATCTCTTCATCATCCTATGCATTTCATAAAATCCTAAATACAGTTTTATTATTTCGTTTATTTTCCTTTGCAGCTCGCCTAGCCTCTTCTTTCTCTTGTCTATGCTTAATACCTTTTCTTTATTTTCCCCTCGTATCATGCGTACTACTTTCGTCATTTCTGCTAAATTGAATCGCGCGCTCCCAAGCAAGCCTTTTACCGGAATCCTTGAAACCGCTAACCGTGAAAAATTCTTGTGAACTGATTCTATTTTAAATTTCTAAGAATTGTAATGTGGTCCCGCACGTGCCCATTGACCTAACCTAAAACCATGTGTTTATTTATTAATCTAACCTAATATTGTAAATGTATTTGGTCTAACCTAATAACGCAAGAAACGAGCGAGAGGCGCTAGAGACGAAGAGAGTCTAGGGGGCGAAAAAGAGAGAGAGAGGGGAGGGAAAGAGATCAACTTCTATTATAGAAAATATTCTCTAGTTTAAAAATACATCACCAGACGGCGTCGCAAATCTGGTTTTAAAAGTACACTAGGTGACGTCACAAACAATCAAGTCCGTTTTTTTTAAATAAGTGTAATGTAATTGGTGGGATTTTTTGTCACTCGCAAAGAACGTGTACATAGTATAATTCGAATGCATTAACTTCCATAAAGGTTTCACTAATGTAGGACTGTTTTTTTCCATATACATTAGATGTACTTGAATAGTGAAAGGTTGTTATTGCGGTTACATAATTGTTGAAATCCGAAAATAATTACTTTATGCTAATGATGATTGGAGGGTTCTAAGTACTTTATATTATTCAAATAGGTAAAATTTTGCGATGCGAGGCTTTCGGCGAAGACTGTTTCGCTGACCCCACTCCAACCCTCCCCGAACATAACCGAGATTGTAAGACAGGTGTAGGGTGTCGCAACTTGTTTTTGGGTCTTCGCCCCTTGACTTTGAATTTGCATTATTATAAGAGGCCTAATGCTAACTTGTAAGACGCGTGTAGGGCTGCGCAACTTGCTCTCGGGGTTTTGCCCTCTTGTTGAGGTCCCATTGGCCGAAAATTTGTATTTAATTTAAGTCTCTGCATGTTATGGCTGGAAATATAAATTTGTATTGTAATAAGGGGTATAATGCTAACTTGTAAGACAGATGTAGGGCTTAGCAACTTACTCTCAGGCCCTCGCACCCTCGGCCAAGAGGGGAAATTTGGACATGTATTATAATAAGGGGGCCTAATGTTAACTAAATAAGACAGACATAGGGCTTCGCAACCTGCTTTTGGGTCTTAGCCCCCTGCACCCTTGGTGGTAAACTTGAATTTGTATTTAAGTGTTTACATTCTGATTACTTATTGCGAGAAATTTTAACTTGTATTCTAATAAGCGATCCTAATGCTAGCTTATAAGACAGGTATAAGGCCTCGCAACTTGCTCTCGGGTTTAGAGTCTTGTCCCCCTTGGCGGGAAATTTGAATTTGTATTCTAATAAGAGGCGCCCCAATGCTAACTTGTAAGACAAGTGTATGGCTTTGAAACTTACTCTCACGGCTTCGACACCTTATCCTAACCCTATGTGTAAAATCTGAATTTTTATTCAAGCCTCTGTAGGTTAAGGCGGTAAATTAGAGTCTGCATTCTAATAAGGCGGACCCCTTGACGGAAAACCTAGATTTGTATTTAAGTCTCTGCAGGTTATGGCGGGAAATTTAAATTTGTATTTTGATAAGTGGGGCCCTAATGCTAACTTATAAGACAGGAACAGGTCGTCGGAGCTTGTTTTTGGGGCTTCGCCGCTCGGCGGTAAATTTGAACTTGTATTTAATTATCTACATAAAACGCTTATCATTATCATTAGACGGCCATAATAATAATAATAATAGCGGCAAATAGAGATTGTATATTATCCGCTGTATGTATTTTTTAAAGCATAATTATAAGCTTTACGGTCATGAATATATTTTACTGTTTTTTAAGGAAAGTCTTACATCCCATATCAATATACATACAATTTAACGTTCTCAAGGTGAAAATCGTTTAAAGCATAATTTGTAAAGCAAACTAATTATGTAACTTAATTGTTCATTTATATGTATAATGTTGAAGGTTATAATTTCGATGTCGTTATTTATATATTGAAAAAATTTGAGCTAGCGGTTAAATGCAGTCTTAAAGATTGCATAGAACATAATCCTTTAAGGACTAGGTTTTTATATTCTTGGTATTGATGTTGATTAATAACAGATTAAATAACATCTTTTTATTATGAAAACGCTTGTCATCTTTACATGTCATCTATTAATTCTTCCCCATTATTAGAGTACAATCTTTATGACAGTAGTGAAGCCTGCGAATAGATTCCCGTCTTTCAAGACTAGGACCCCTTATTAGAATACATTCCCCAATGTATAAATAAATTAGATGACAATCTGTAGATGGGGTTAAAAGAAATGTAATAATAATTTTAATAACAATTATGCTATCTCCTTTGATAAAAACAACCCTAATAGATATTAATAACAGATTAAATAATGTTTTTATTCTGAGGTGAAAAAATACGATCCCCACGTGGGCACATAAAAAGTAAAAGTTAAGGTGTCCCAAGGGTGACGTCACAAAAAAACAAAATGGCGTGGGTGTCGGTATTCTACTAACGTATTTAAGATAAATCATAAGTAGCTTGACAAATAAGAACCCTAATTCATTCAAAAATACCTATTTGGTGTGGAACAGCACACGACCTTCCAACTTACAAAATGGAAATTAAAACAAATGAAATAATTTTAATAACATTTTTTATATCAATCTGCATCTAAACTTACTACTTTATGTCACAGTTTTAGTCCGGGAAAACGGAAAAAACGGTCTTGTCCTGTAAAGTGTTACTGCGGAAACACAAAATTAATCATCGCAGCAACAGTTAAACCAATGTTTTATTCAAAAAACCATCTACAATAGAAATTAAGAATTAAACTTAAATGTTAATGTTCATATTGATAGTACAATTTGTATTGCCCTCATTAGTTCCTGGAGGATAATTGCTGTTGGAAGAAATGGTGTTACTATGACCAGAATCATCCTGACAATTTCATTTTTGCTTTCTAAAGAGTGTTCTACGTATTTTCAGCCACCGACGCACTCATCTTCATGTCTTCTTAGTACTGCTAAATCAGCACCATCGTTGGCCAAAAGCGTTGCAGAACTTCGTCGAAATTAATAACCCGTGTATCTGTCAGCATCTTGAAGACCCAATAACTAACTGCGTTTCAGTTTCTTAAATATCGTCTAGTGCAATATTATATCATTCTTCTCGTCTTAAACCGCCCGCTATGCCAATCGCAGCTATAACCTGTAAGTAAAAAAAAAAGTTAATTTTATTGTTTTATTTGAAATTTTGTCTTACTTTTGCCAGGAGACATATGTCATTACAAGCCTCTTTGATAAATTGATAGATTTCTTCCCGGGTTAATGTTTTAGATTGTTTAGGTTCATAACCAACTGATTGTTTTTTCAAGAATACTACCAGTCTAGGAAAGCAGGATATGCCCAGATTTTCATTCGCAATTAATGTTGATTTAATCAAGGAGTATTTCGGCCACAAAGAGGATGCACTTATTTTCTTAGACTAAAAACATTAATTTACAATTAAAAGAGCTAATATAACCATTCGTATTCTTACCAGATCTAACAAATAAGCCAACATAACTTCTTCTGTAATTTTCTCAACATTATTTTCAACTTTCCATTCACAAAAATGGCTGAATTGTGTTTGATACCTTTCCCCACAGAATTAAAATCGATCACTAATTACAGAAGAAAATGCAATTTTAGATTATTGCAATTAGAAAATTTAATATATTGAATTATCAATAATTTATTCCTAACTCTCTTAAACGGGTAACATATTTCAGTTTGATTTGTTATGGTTGTTCACGTCGTCCTTCATGACCGACTTGACTGAAACATATAAATAAATGTATAAATAAAAATTGCATTTTCTTCCGTAATTAGTGATCGATTCTAATTTTCTAAAAATTGTCACATTCGTGGACATAATATGCATCATAATTTATAAAAAAATATAGTGGGTGCTATTTAAAATTTTAAGGGAGGGGGTTGTCTTTTCAAGGGTAGTTCAAGTGGGGGTAATTTTAACAGCCAATATTAAAGTACATTGGCAGCTGTAAAGAATAGTTTTGTTTTATTCAAATATATATTTATTCAATTATATATATATATATATATATATATATATATATATATATATATATATATATATTGTAACGCTCTTATTTTAATAATAATTATTACTTGGGGATAGAGTTCTATTATTTTTGTATTTCGTTGGCAAATAATAATATAACTATTTAACTTTGTAAATTATAAATAAATTAATGTGAATTCGTGAAATCATAAATTTTTACTTCATACCCGGAAATGTTCATGTTAATAATTTAATAATAATTAACAATAATTTTTTCACCGTGTAACAGGCTTCTACGGAATTGGCAAAATTTCACTAACGATCTAATACTTAGTGAGTACAATTTTGATTTTCTTTATTTTAAAATTAAAATATTTATGGTTACACCTGTTCATTACCTTTCCAGATATTGATACACGTCGTCGCACAATAAACATATACAAATTCAGAAAAACAAAACATAAATACAGGACAATGCAATATTATGGGTTATGATAGCAAAATAAACTCACATGTGTTGTAATCTCCAATAAATGGTCACCTCAAGTTTGTTCCATATTGCCATTGGATGTAAAACTTCTTGCCATCTAACAATGACACTGCCTTCCTGTTGCAACTGGTACTGTTTAATTTCCATAAATTCATCCAACTGCATTAACTTGTGATGAATCTTCCTTTTGGTAAATAAGTTGCACTTAGGTATTATGCTCATATGTAGTAGAACTTTTATTTGCTTTGAATATTTAAATTTTGTTTTAAATGTTTATTAAATTATCGGATTAGAATTATATTTATTGTTTCATAAAGTTTTATATTTACTATCACTTTTATTTTAGATGCCGATTTGAAGTTACTTTTATAACCTCCATCACTTTCGGAAAAAAATAAACATCGCATCCAAAACATCAAAAGAAATTTATGTTAACGAAAATTTTAACTTATATGTAACGAATGCACTATAAGCACTATGACTTTTAGTCACACAAAATTAAAATTATAAAAAGTAAGAGCTGTAAGAGAGTGAGAAATCAGGAGCAATTCCTTATATACTTTTCTCATGGATACCAAAGCTTTCACTTTTTTACACTGCATACAAAAGATCCTTGCATTTGATTGGTCTAAACAAAAAATTAAATTAACTAAAACATAAAGGATGCTATAACTTTGTCAAATCAATTCGGATTTGCTTTTCAAATACATTTTTGAGATCAGGGGAAAATTTTGCATAAATAGACCTCTCACATGCTTCATGAATTTACATTTTGACAATTTACTGCCTAAAATTACTAAAATCTAACAAATTTTATATTTTACAACTAAAGTGAAGACATATTCAGCTTCTGCATAAAAACTGTATAATAATACACTTATTCCTACCCATTTTCATAGTTTTAACAAAATTTCTACTTCAATAGCTTACATTTAGGCACATAACCCAATTTTTCCAAATTTATGTTTAAATTACATATTTAATGTTAAATTCTATGTGAAAATGAGGAAACCTATTATTATATGCTTTATAATTTATTCTGAACCTATCTTATCCTATATAAACTATAAAGTTGAAAATTCTTAATTATTGTACTTAACCTAACTTTATATAATTTAATTTTAACTTGTTTTTAAACGTCTATATCGCTTGTAATGTTTCTATAATATGTTCCTATATATGTCTCTAACACCAATCACTGTTTTTCTGTACTCCATAGTTCCTAATTTTCTTTTCACACTTTCACAATGTTAGCATATTTAGTAAGTTTTGTACACAAATTGTATTTATATTGTAAATATCACATTGCACAAATGTTGTTCAAGTTCTCAGCTATGTTTCTAAGTCACTATAACTTCTTATGCACTTTTTAAACACTTAGTTTGTGAATTACCAATATAATGTCTTCGTACCATAACCATTTTTATAGTTCGCAGAGTTTTATGCATTGTACCTATTACTATACATGTTCTATACATTAGCATTATTGTACTTCATGTAATTCTTAATTAAATTGATTTAAATGTGAAATTTCTTATTTAACTTAAACGAAACTGAACGTACACACTAATATGTATCGTATTGAGCTTTTTACATGCTACTGCTATAGCTCATTGCTTTTATGTATATAACATCATTGTGCAAACCCCATAAACCCTGTTTTGTTGTATCACAATCATATTTTTATACTCGTATACTATATTTTCTCAAAACGAGGTGCACAACTTCTTTGACTTTATTTGAACTCATATACTATATATTATTTCAGCTCGATAAAACTCTACCCCTCTATTATACCTATTTATAACCATCGCAATATATATATATATATATATATATATATATATATATATATATATATATATATATATATATATATACAGGGTTATTACAAATGATGTTCCTGATTTCAATTATAAATATTACTGGATTAATCTGTTTTAAGACCATTTCACTTGGTAACACTGGAAAGGAAAACTCATAAAGTTTCGTTTACATTGGTTTAGGTACGTATCTGCTGTTTATTAAAGTCAATTGTTGTCAATTGTGTAATGGCTGAGTTTGAAGAAAGGAAAGTATTTTGTGTGTTGGATTATCGCATCAATAAATCAGTTATTAGTGTGCAACGACACTTTAGAACCAAATTGAATGAAGAGCCCCCTAGCAATCACTATTCGAAAGTGGTAGAGTAGGTAAGGTAAAGTTTTACGCGTAGTCGACAGAAATCTACTGTTAAATGCAGCATAGAGCTTGGCATACCACAGTCAACGGTCTAAATATCAAGCCTTAAAATTCAGCTTGTTCAAGTATTAAAACCAAACATCAAAAGTTCTAAGACTTTCATTTCGTGAGAACATGCAGGCCTTGATGGAAAATGGAAACTTTGGAAAATGGTTAGTCTTTAGTGGTGAAGCCACATTCCACTTGTGAACAGACATAATGTCAGAATATGGGGCTCGGAGAACCCACACACCTACATCGAGCACATGCGCGATTCTTTGAAAATTAATATGTTTTGTGCTATCACGTACAACAAAGTGTACGGGCCTTTTTTTGTTGGACAAACAATAAATGCAATAATTTTCTAGTACATGATGACGGAATGGCTTCTATCGTAATTAGATCAAGAATACCCAAATTTCATTCTGCAATTAGACTGCGCACGTCCACATTACTACTTCGATGTTAGGAATGAACTTCGAAATCGGTGGCCTGACAGATGGATCGGTCGTGCTGGTCCAAATGATAGTGCACTCTTGAACTGGCCTCCAAGATCTCCGGACATCGCCCTCTGTGATTTGTTCTTGTGGGGATACATCAAAGATAGATACCATTACCAGAAAGCATACCTGAGACAACAACGGATTACCAGAGCCAACGAAACAATCGGCCAAGACACTCTTAACAAAGTTTGGCAAGAGTTTGAATACAGCCTTGACATCTGTTGTATCATAAGGGGTTCCCATATCGAACATTTTTAATTCTTGACACCTGGGATGAAACTTTTGAGTTTTTCTTGAAATGTAACCATTTTATTTTTTATGTGATAAATAAAACCAGATTTATGTACACTTGAAATCATGAACATCATACATCATTTGTAATAACCCTGTATATATATATATATATATATATATATATATATATATATATATATATATATATATATATATATATATATATTGCGTATAATTATGAACGGGCAGATAATGATGCTATTTTATAAACGCTGTTTAGCCTCCCGGTACCGGTATCCCAATAAATCCCGGCAAAATCTAAATGATTTTATGATGATGTCATGGTCTACCGGTATTTTCAACAATCCCGGTGGATCGTTTGTTTCGATAGAAACCTAAAATAATTTGTTACGTTTAATTTACAGTGTTTATATAGAATATTCAAGCAGCAAGTTTGAAATTGTATGCTTTCAATTGCTTGATTTGCTTTATATTAAGTAGATAGCATGAAAATATGTAAAAATGGTGTTTTTTATGGGTCAGACCATTTAAAGTTTTGACGATGTAAACAGAGCTTTGAAGGTAATATGAAAGTAAAACATTTTCACAGTATTGGAAACGATACACAAAGCTTATTACTTCGTCAAGAATTAAAAAAACTATTAGACCAGAATTAAAATACTATGAACTAAAATATTGCTGCATTTTTGGAGGCCAAAAATTTTGAAAGGCGGAAATAATGTAAAAAAGATAAGAATTTTTAAAAAGGAAAATCCTTGTCTTGCATGCATTACTTTCCGGGTTTCCCAAAATGGCAAATATCTAGAAATCAAAACAATTCAAAAAGAACATAATCAAGAAACAAGCAGGATATCATTTGATTTTTTGCCGCAGCAACGCAAATTACCACACGATAGCAGGAGAAAGGCAAAAGAATTATTATTATTAGATACAAATAAAACAAAAATTAAGGAAAAATTGGAAAAAGATACCGGTCGAAGCTAACGTTAAAGGATCTGTTTAACATAATGTAAAGTTTCGGCAATAAAGTACCTATAGATTTAGAGCAGTGCGTAAATATTTTAAGAAAATCATATAACTGTGAAGTCAGTATGTTAAAAGTTGAAACTAACGACTTGAAAGGTACGTTTATGCAATCCAAAAAAATGAAAACAACTTTCGATGTTTTTCCAGAGCTTTTAACTCTTGACGGCACTTATAAGTTAATTAATGTAGGTATTCGCTCGTTTTTAATTGTATGTGAAGATGGAAACTGCCAAACCAAAGTAGTCGCATTTTGTATACTAACGCAAGAAGATAAAGAAAGTTTTGAATGGTTTTAAATGAGCTTAGACTTATAAATCCTAAATGGACCGAAATAAATTGTATGTTGACAGATAAAGACTTACTACAACGAAAAATTGTTAAGGAGTGAGAGAGGAATACCTTCTACGCAAAAAAAACATGTCTTGCAATTATTAAAAAGATGGTTTACGCAAAAACTTGGCGGAATTTGAAAATTTATACAAAACTATGTGCGAAAACGTTCCTAAAAGATTCCGAAAATACCAGCTCGAACACCAATCCAACGAGATCAGAGAAACCATTCGAAATCGAGTGAACGAACAAGACTTTGATAGGATAAATACGGCTACCAAAAGTATATATTGAAAGACTAAGGCAATTCACAAGGAAATTCAGCAGAAGAAACTAGAAAAAGCTAATGAAGGAGAAGAAAGAACCAACCAACATCAATCGCAAAAACACTGTCATACACATCTCCAAACGACAGTTGAACGAGAACGAAATGAAGGTTCAACGATCAAAATTCTCCCGGTAGTCCAAGGAAACGTGACTGTAGTAATGGATATGGACGCTTACAACAGTAAGATCCTGACGCTAGCAAAACATAAGGGGGATTTCTCCGATTACCAGAGAACTAGACTTACTCCACACTACTGCAAACCTCCGCATCTGTACGGCCTATCGAAGATTCATAAGCAAGGAATTCCTCTGAGACCAATTGTGAACTTGAGAAATTCACCTTGTCACCCATTAACAGACTAACTGCTAGGCATCATTACACCCTTATCGAGAAAAACCGAGTGTATGGTCAAGAATACGCAGCACTTCGTGGAAACCATCAGAAACTTCCAACCAAACCACGAAGAAATACTGGTAAGCTTCAATATCGTGAGCCTATTCACAAATATGCCTACCGATAAGGCACTATCATAAGGGACAGGCTGGAAAAGGATGAAACGAACGCACGCAACTCTTGATAAACACAATAATGGAACGTCTGGAAATGTGCATTAGAACTACATATTTCCAAATAGAAGACGAATTCTTCCAACAAGAGTTTGGGATGGCGATGGGTTCCCCACTATCACCCGTAGTGAGCAAAATATATATATATATATATATATATATATATATATATATATATATAGTTCTAAAAATACATATTGGATGACTCAGTGGCTCAGCGGTAAAGGTGTCAGACTTATAATGAAAGGTACCGAATTCGAATCTGAGAGTAGTCAAGTGCTTGGGAAAAAATCATAACATATGAACAGTCCTTCTCAGGACTATAGAAACAAGCCGATCAACTCAACTAACGTTCCCAAAGTTGTTTTAGACTATTTTAAAGCGAATTGGTAAAGAATTAAAGATGAGTGGTCAATGACAAAAAATTATATTAATTGTAATGTCCTAAACATAACCTGTAATCGCATTGAATCAATAAATTCTAAACTAAAATCCGCCATAAAGGACAACAGCACCATGGAAGAATTTTTACACAGTGTCTTTACAATCATAAATTCGAGAACAAGATTACAAATGCAAAAACGTTTGGTTACGAATTTTAATATATCTGATCTGATGACGACAAAGTGTGTGGAATATTTAACTTAAGAATCAGCCAAACTTGTTCTTAAGCAATTTCAACTTAGCAACAAAATTAAGCGTTCAGTGTTTACTGTTGGTGACTAGCAATAAATACACTTTTAAAACATCTGAAGGAGATATTAGTTGTGGGATAGATTTTTATGCGCTAAGAAAACGATTGGGTCTTTCTCTGTTTGCTGAAGAAATAAACGATGGACATTAGAATACTACAAATCAACGCAACGTATGTTTATAACTCAAAACAATTTAAAATTTGATAGTAAAAATGACAATTAAGGTACAAATGGAGCAAGATATTAATATTAATACCGCACCAAATAAAAAACCTCAAACATACAGCCAGAAAAGAAGAAAAGCCCCATTTGTCACAGATTCACTTACTAATTTAATGGGACAATCTTGCGGTATTTTATTTGAAGATAGACTCGATACACTTAAAACTCTAGAAATGTTATGAAAAGAAGGAAAGGAAGCAGTTTTAAATATTAAAAATAAGGTAGATACTGAGGACACTATTCTATCTAGTATGTAAAGGATGTTTCTTTGAGTAAGACCTTTTTGACCTTTTTCAAGTTCTTTTATATTATTATAATAATGTTCAATTTTAACCTCAGATGCAAAATCAAGTGAGGAAAGATAGGATAGTGGTACTGGGAGGGTAGATACTGCGTTTTATAAACCATAAACATCTTTCTGCCGTTTGAAAAGTAATATTCTGAGTGTGAATAAGGTAAATTAAGATAATATTTACGCGTTGTCTTAGGAAAGAGGAGAGATGGGTAAATTGGGTTCCTAATGTTTTAGCACTTCTACAGTAAAAACATTGGAATTTTTAGCAAATAAAAAATTTCTTTGCATTGCCTAGCTTAGGGTATCTATATTACAAAAACACTATACCACTGCTTAGACGCACAGTAACAGAAAAAAAACAAAATTTTCAAAAACCCTAAAATACCCTGTTTTGCCACCAGGTAGAGCAAAATAGAGTACATTACCAAAAGTATG
>JARFJB010001883.1:14350000-14367500 GCA_036346205.1 Vesta saturnalis | reverse complement strand
GTGCGAAAGATAACGTATTACCACGGGACTATTGGTTATTTTTGTTCATAAATGGGGTATCTTTTAAGAAATAACTTGGAGCTCGGAAAGCTTGAGCAGCTCGCCCTCCCCCTTGAGGAGGGAATGAAGTACGTGGCCTTTTCCTTTTCCTTTTTATGATAGAATTGCTGGCCCATTTCTTATTACTGAAAATTTAAATCAACATGTATATATGCACCTTCTAGAGACACATTTATTACCTTTTATAAACTCTTTGTAACCAGAAATGCGGCGTAATATTGTCTGGTAGCATGATGGGTGCCCTGCTTATTCCACACTTTTGGTACGGCAGTGGTTGACAAATCATTTCAGAGATAGGTGGTTAGGAAGATTTGGTCCTATTAATTTTTCACCCAACCTGGCACCGATGGACTTTTTCTTGTGGGGTCTTTTAAAAGGAAAAGTGTATTTCGATGGCCTGGCACATGATGAAGCACGAATCGGGCCGCGGTCAACGAAATAAATGTACCAGCAACGATTCGGAAAGTCTATGGTGAATTTATTCATAGGATAGAGAAATGTGTAGATTGGAGGGGGAAATGTAGAAGAATACGTGTTTACACAATTGTGCTAATTATTAATATTGATGTTTTTGGCTTGTTTATAATAGTAAATTCCGTATTAAAAAATAGTTCAGGTAAAATTAAATTAAATTAAAATTATAAAGCGGCGTTTCAAATTTTGTACTTAGGCTTTATTTTGCATTAGAAAAAACTTTTATTTATAAACATTATGTCAAAAATAATAAATAATGGTAGTTCTCTCTTTATACATTTTCATACTTTCTTCATTTATCAACACCCTGTACATCTAAACTAAGATTTTGCTATGTTAACCTCATTTTTTTGTCAAGCAGGATTTTTTTATAAAGAGTGACTTTTGTCCTAAAATCAATAAAAAATTTTTTCTCCTCTTGTCAACTCCATCCTGGGACACACTGTATATTGCGAAGTGACGAATTTCGTGGCGTGGTTAGAATTTTCTAGCGGGTATGGTTTTTGTATAATAATATAAGCTTGTATTTTTTTGAAATGGGAATTATAGTTGGCTTGGCAACCATCAGCTGCAGTTGTTTCTTAGCTTTTCAAAAATATAAATATTGACATTCCTGCAAATCACCTTCCACTAATTTTCTTTCAACAATACGGTGTTTCAGCCCATAATGCTTTGGTAGTGCGGAATTACTTAGAAAACCGTTTACCAAATTGTTTGATTGCAACATTCGGTTTGGTTTTACGACCGGCACGATCTCCAGATCTGTCAATACTGGATTTCTTCCTATGGGGTTTTGTAAAAAACATAATTTATCAAAACCGTTATAATTCCGAACCGAATGTTGCAATCCAACGATTTGAGAAACAGTTTTCTAAGTAATTCCTCATTACCAAAGCATTATGGGCTTGAACACCGTGGTGTTCCAAAAACCGCACCCCCTAGAAAAATTCTAAGCACGTCTATGAATTCGGCTCTTTGCGATATATAAATCCCGTTGCCGAAATATATTAGTATAATAGTATTAAGCGAAGTATAAGACCTTAAAAAAAGCATATAAACATAGACGTTTGGCTTTAAGTCGAAAACAAAAGAAGGTACTAAATTTTCGATTTTTCTATGAAATCTAAGTCAACAAAGTAATATGTGAAAAGCACAAACTGCAAATTTTTGTCTTTGACAATAACGAACTTATCTTTAAAAAGCTACTAAAACACCCAAATTGGTACAGTGCAATAACAAGGAATTATATACAGTAAAAAAATCCCTTCCTCGACAAACAATCCTAAATAAGCCGACTGGACCAAATATACTTAAAATTCATTAAAAGAAAGCCTTACAATAGAAAAATAAAGTTAAAACAGTTAAGGTACAAAGTGAGTATGTGTCGATCGATAATCTACTCGCAACAATAGCCCAAAAGTTTCAGTGACTCCGCTAGAGTCTATCATCTCTTTTTCATTGCTTACACATTCATATTTACATCGCTCTACATCTAAAACAAATAAGAACGGGTTAGTTTGAACAACTAAAGCCGTAGGTAGTCATTTCTAATTGCGGAATCAACCCAGAGTTAGAGTCGGGGCTTTTCTCTATGACATCTGGCCACGTTTCTGTTAAACTCCGGTATCATTAATAATAACACTAATTAAGTTGAGGTTTGTCATGCCACGCTTATCCACGAATTAATCTTCTACGCGGACAAAAATGTAAGTAAAACAACCAACAATGCTAAATCACACCAGCAATGACAGAAAAGTCTCAAGGACTATCATTTAAACAAATGTCAACATAATACTTGTGTTTGAGAGATGGTGTATTGGCAATTTAATTCCTAAATTACTACCTTATGTTATCAAGTGATAATTATGTGCGATTTCAAAATTTTATAATGGAAAAGTAGTAAATTTGTGCTAAATGTATGTATGTTTAAATTATCTCCCAATGTGAGAAATTATTAATTAACCAATGATACACACTGTGTTTATTAATATAATCTCCGTCTATAGCGTTCTTTTATTGTCATACCAGGTATTCTTCATAAGTTCTATACGCCGAATCTCGCAATGGTATTAACTATTCAAACACAGATTTCCGTTAGTTCCTGGAACTTTCGCTAGATGGCGGCATATTAGGACATTAAAAACTCAATAGTTTTGATTTTATTTAACTTATCTATCGGTAACAAAGTAATCGATAATAACAATTTTTGGTTTTAAAGAATCTTTTCTTTCTGACGATCGCCATTTTTTCAACGTGAGGAAAATTTCTAAGTTCTTCTAAAAATTTCTCCAAACGATCGGATGTAATTTAGAAGAAACTTTTACAACAAAACACATTTGGACTTTTCTAAACTTTCTGTACTAATTTTTGTTGCTCGCAAGAACTTGCGGATTTAAAGGAATTTTTCGATGAAAAAAAATTGGGTAAGCTATTGTCGTACGTTTTTTTGACTTGTTACTAAATCATAACTTTCTTCGTTAGCGATTGAAGGTGTACGACCAATAAACAAATTACTCATTCTTCCGATCGACTGCTGGAAGGCATTTCGTACCATCTCAATGTGCCAGTTCTGCAATCTTTAGGTCTGCGATCTTTAAGGTCAGAGTGTTATTATTATTTTCCACATGAACTGAATTACCTACCATATCGTCGCTGTACGTGCAACTGATCGACAGTGATTTAAATAACGTGCTACTCGCTAGAATATAAAAGCATCGAATCAACTAGTATAATTACAGTATTATCTCACGTACATTAGATTAATTTTACACTTTGCAAATCAACGTGCTTGTTAAAATCACACCTGCTAGTATTTACTAATGCTTCACGAATTGATGTAACTATCACTTGGATCTTTGTTTAAGTGCTCTCCATAACGTTCACTTTATAATAATAATTGCTAATAATACTGTTTGATAAACTCTGGACCTCACCTATTGGTATTTAAAGATAACTTCCATTTTATTACTTCACAGTAGTTCTGCTGCGCACAAACCACTTTCGATGATTACGTTGCACGACGGAATTTGTGTCATAGTAACTTCTGTACTATGTAATGTTCATTCTTTTGTTATACGTACGAGTATATATTTGATTGCTTTTTGATTTAACTTGCACGCGGTTTAACTGCGATTTGGTTTAACTGTTAGGTACATTTAATTTTACCTCACTGTGTTACGTTGTACATGTAATTTTATGTAAAATATATTGGGTTATTATGTTTGAACTGTTGGAACGAATTAAGTAAAGTTTCTTTTATTATCGATATTTTCACTTAAACATTTTACTGTTTATATTTAATCTTTTGGGGGAACGTTGAGTTGCCTGTTTAGCTGTTCTTTTGCTTTTTGTTTTTGCTCCAGTATCTGGGACGAATCAACCCAGTTCCGACAAACATTTTGTAATTAATTTAGGTTTAACGAACATTTTAACTATAATACGGTTTCTTTAAGTGTTGTACAAACAGCAAGCATGTTTATTAAGTTTGGGTATTTTAAAACGCTTTGCTAGCGTTAGATATATGTTTTTCTTTCAGTTCAACACAAATGAAAGGTCTTTCGTTATAGAAAGGGAAACGCTCAAATTTTAAATTCAGTTTAAACATTAATTTTGTGCGGGTTTAAATTTGAAGAACCTTATCGAATTGCGAACGCTACCATTATTTTCATTTTGGATAGTAATCGTATGACCAGTATTTTACTTTTCGTGAAGCCAAGATTGAATTCTTTCGTTTAAATATACATTTTGTTTGAGTATATTATACTAATTCCTCTTAAATATACCGTTTGGTGGAGTACATCCACACGCCATTTTTTTTTAACATATATTGCTTGAGTTACGCTACAACAGTTTCTTATTTTCTCTTCTCCTTTATGCTATCCTTCACTTGAATTTCTCTGCTCACCCCCTTCTACGTTATTTATCCAGAAGTCGGAATAACGGTAAGATGTTTGTGGGGAGCGGCTTCTGGCGCCTAAGTTACAAATGGAATTTTTTACATCCCGCTCGAACCGTTTGAGCTAGACTGTTTGCTTGACTATCTACAGGTGAGTAGACAACCCTCTCCCTTTTCCTAGGCTTCCCACTTAAACACGTGACAAATTCTTGAAAGTTAATGATCATTTTTTTAAGGTTACATTAGTTTATTAAATTGTTTGTTGCGACTTTTAATCTACATTTATCTTACACTTTAATATATAGTAATCCTGTAATTTAATCACTGGCACAAACATCTAACGGATTAATGTTTGCAGGTTAAAATCAATTCGATGATAATTATTTATCAATGTAAGTTTATTTAGATGACCATTTAATATTATGGAAAACATGCATTAAAACCAATAAAAAAGAAGAAATTGATGCTTTTAATTTTTACTAAAATGGAAACGATAATATATTTACTGCCACAACGGTTCATATTTATTATCTGTAACAGAACATTAGAGCGTCTCATAAACGTTCAATTAAAGCTTTCGCTACCCGGTTTAACCAAATCGATACTTTAACTTCACTTGAATCCATGTAACCATTTTCAAAAGCTATTAAATTATAAAATAAAAAACAAGAAAAATTAATATTCCTTCTCTTACATTTTCCAACTAAAAGAAATGTTAGTTGTAGAAACATTAACTCTTCCGTAACAACAATAATAATATTGTCGAATCTTACCGTAACGAACAGCTTTTGTCGTATGCCCTAGTGTATTTAATATCCGAATCGGTGATGGTTTTACCCAATTTCGTGCGTATAAAAACTCTAAGCGATTTGTCAACGTTTATTCGAATAACTCAGGTTTGGGACGCCTGGGAGAACACTTGCGTTTATACCTTAAATATGTGTAAAGCTCAAATTACATCCTCTCTGTCTTTTTCTTCTGTTCAACTTTTAATTACATACATTTAAATCTTAGTTACAAAAATTCATTATATATCTCACGCCGAACTTTAATTATCTTTTCTTTCGCCGTAATGATTAACGATTAACAAATAAATTAGAATACGATCTTTAATTCAAAAATTTGGTCCTCTAAATTATTCCATAAAGATATTAGCTAAAACTGGTGAAATTGGACTGCCCGTAAGTAAATCATTTTTTGGTCACCGATTATTATCGAATTTAAAATTGAGATCAATACAAAAATTAAATAGTTGAATTAACTCTATTCGTGTACTAATTCAACATTATTATTAAATAAAAAATTATTTAATAAACGCATACATTATTTAGGGGTTATTTTAGAAAACATACTGTAAAATCAAAACTTACAAGTATGTAGTGGTAATTTTGTTTTGTACTTTATTGATTAGTTCTAATTAATTCTTAATAAAAAGTTTTTATTTGTACTTCAAACTGTTTGTTACTGTGTAGTTTAGTTTATTTGCTAAAATATAATTAGCTGCTTGGAAGTAAGAAACTACTGGTCCAATGAGCATATGTGGTTTGTGGATTTCTATGAGAGCGTTTTACGGTGCTTGTAGATTTTTGTTTAAAATATGTCGGTTCTCCAAATTTGTAAAGCAGATATTACCGTTTTGTAAACTTTGTTTTACATATTTTTGAAAATTTTGACATAGGATCTCTAATTAAACATTCTAAACTTACGTTATGAATAAAATCATTAACTTTCTGCATATAAATATCTTTATCTGCTTTAATATAAATTAGATTATTTTTGTTGATTTTGTTTATAATTGATTTTAGTAAGATTTGTAAGATTTGTTGTAACGCTTTAAGTAAAGTAACAAATGGCGGTTTGGCGTAAATTTCTAAGTAGTTTTTCGCATTCAATTACTAAAATTTCTTTAATTTTATTAGTAAATATAAGAAAAGGGCAATTCTTAAAACTTTGTTAAACAATTCTATTTTAATAAGATTACGGATCTTGTGTGAAAATGTTAGGAATTGGTACTATCTTGATCATTTTGAATATTTTAAAATTTTATTTTTTTGTATCATGTATTTTTTATGTTTGATGTAACTGACAGTTTGTGTAACGTTATTGTGAGGTATTAAATTCAATATTATGTAATCTATGTAAAATCGCAATTCACATGACCAATGTCACTATACAACACATAAATTAGCTGCATATAGATGACTGGTACATAAAGTAATGTTATTAACTTTAAACCAAACAAATTTTAATAACAAATATTAATTATAAAGCAAATACCACAAGCGAATGATTACATTTCAAATATAATCAAATTAGTTATAAAACATAAATACACATTATCTATCAAAAACATTTACCCGGTTAACACAAAACCAATAGAAAATGAATGCATATCTATGTCATATTTTGAAAAATATCAGAAAAAATAGCTCACGTATTACAAAATAACAAAAATCACAGTCAAAGCCAATGTTTTCAAATGTTTATGTAATGCCAAGGTCCAACCAGCTACATTTTGAGGTATAAGTATGTGTTTATAAATTAAACAGCACATCTTGTAATTCTGTTTATATTGGGAACTTTGATATTATACTCCTTCATTACCATTATTCTGTTTATAGTCCATATTTGTTTAATTACTGTGGTGTAGTTTACCGGTTCTAGGACTAGGGGAATAACAGTTCAATCACAGTTACGTTTCTTATAATTAAATGCTTCTTCAGACTAAACAATACATTAACAGATAATTTGGCCTATTGTGCTAAAGCACTCAAGAACACGTAGGAGGATGGATTGAGAGACATTGAATTGCCAAGAGATGCATATGAAGAGATCATTCCAGAGTTTAGAAGCCGTGTAGAAGAATGTGGAGTGCGCCCGTTTGGTACGACAAGTGGAGTTTTGTGCTGCATACTGATGATGTGAATGAGCGAACCGAGTATTCCTAGCAAAGGTAGCCCGAAATGGTATCAAAGAATGTAATTCAGCAGCGCAATAGCCATTGTAATTCCGATAATACAAAGAAAGAACTGAAACGATTCTTCTGTGCTCAAGGAACTGTATGTCAGATGTTAAGGACGGGTCATTTATAAGCCTAATTTCTCTCTTTTGAATACGATTAACGATATCGAGAGCGTATTGGGGAGCACCAACCCAGAGGTGAAAATTATATTCTAGATGAGGTCTTATTTGGGTCTTATAAAGAGTTATCGGGAGGTAAAGCATTGCTTAGATATGTACAAAAAGCTCATTTTACGAGCAGCTGTTTTGGTAGCTGACAGAAGATGGTCAACCCATGATAGATTTGAAGATACAGTCATTTCCAACAGTGTAACAGAGTCTGAAAACTTAAGATCTGAGCCATTTATACCTACAACAGGCAATGATCGATCTTTTTTGGCGGACACAAGACAAGACTGAGTTTTGTTAGCATTAAATGTAACTAGATTAATGCTACCCCATTCGAGAATACATTGAATGTCTTTGCTGATTGAATTTCCTACTTCAGCTTGTAAAGATCCAGCGTCCTTTACGTATGTTTTTTAGAATAAATTATTCGCGGACCACCCTATATTTCAAATTACAAAAGATTGCGCGATATTACACCACAGATGATTCATTAATCACCGCTGACGTGTATTTCTAAAAACCAGTAAGTTTTTGCACGTCAGAGAAATTTAAACCAATCCAATAACGGCATCCCCCGCACGGTAGCCACGAAACCGCCCACAGATGCACCTTTATAAACCCGCGACGCGCTGCAGAATCCCCCAGACCTAAACCAGCCGAGCCTAGACCAGCCGAGTCGAGACCAGTCCAGACCGGACCCGGACCAAATCCCAGACCAGACCAGAAGATATTGAATGCACTTCACTTCGTTCATTCCGTACCTGAAACACCTGCTCGATCGTGACCGAGACCGCTACGCCGTTCCTGATATCCAGTAGCCGCCAGTACCAATTGCTTCTTGTAATCACCGACCTGTTAATCGCTGCCGCGTAATCCATCGCGATCGTGGGACCACGCACACCACCTCGCGCCGGGCGACCTAAGTTTGTTACCGAACTGCAATTAAAAGACACGTAAGTTGTAGAGTTATATAATCTAACAATTTACAACAAATCACTACAGAACGTAAATAACGACGGGCTTAGTCTCCAGGAGTTATAACGTTAACATTACACAACCACATACAGAAAGGGAGTAACGAAGGGGAAACCCCGTGTCGCCGACTCATTACACTAACAAAGAGTGTAACGCAGGGTAGATCCCGACGTCACTCGCAAACACCTGAGGATGAAGGTTTGATACAGGGCTGTTAAGACTTACTACCTTTTCTTAGTCAAACAGGTTAGACAGGCAGCTGCCTACAGTCTACTGTTGGAGCTAAGGACTCCGCTTGCTACACATACATACACCACCTACAGACAAACACAATAAAAACACACAGTGTCTTTAATCGCAGAAAGTACACATGAAACCTGTTGCATAAATTTGTATTAAAAATATACGCCGGAAAATAAAACATTAGATAATCCGTAAATTATCGAATATTAACCTGTAATAAATAATAAAAATACGACTGCGTGTATATTACGAGATTTACCTTAGTAAAAGTAAATTCATTTTAGTGTAGCATTTTCCATGGCCTGTATTTCGTTTACTTTATAATTTGTATATAATTGCATTTAGTTGCGCCATTAGGACTTAATCCAGTTGTTTAAATAGTCTAAATGCTTTTTCAGAACAGAACGCGTTCTCAAACCGGTTCTAAACATATAATTATAGTCCAGAGATCTCGCCTTTATCGTACGCGAATCTTCCGCGTGTATTTCTTCATTGGAGTACGACATAGAAGCTTCAGCGCTCCAGAGAGACTGAAGAGTTTAAACATCCAGTGCGCATAAGCGGGGACAAGTATTGATTTTCCCCCGTGACCTAGAAACAACTCGAGTTCATTGCGCTGGCGCTTCCATATCTGCTAAGGCTACCGTATACGCTTTTGTAAGACAGGACCGTAATTTAAATATTAAGAATACATTCCATTTCAAACGCGAGTGGAAAAACTAGATAGGGAATAGATTAAGATATTATAGATATATATATATATATATATATATATATATATATATATATATATATATATATATATATATATATATATATATATATATATTTGTTTACAGAAACGACTTCGCACCCAATAACCAGGCGAGAGCAGAAGGAGCCCTGCTGATATCCGTTATATTTAGTTTGAGTTTGTTATTAATATTATTGTAACATTATAAAATAATATACGTCTTAAACCGCTTTAGTAAAATTATTTAAAGTGAGTGTTAAGCCCCCTAAATAGCACGAATCCACACCGCGTTTAGTAAGAAATATATAAACACGACTGAGCTTAGCCGAGGCAAAATAAAACCGCGCTGGGTTACACCCAAAGAAGGGCGGTTATATAAAATAAGACTCCGACTTCAAAGGAGGGGCATTATAAGCTTTAATGTTTTTAGACATAGAAGGTAGATTACCATTATGAGTAGACTGGTACGAACTACAATGAAGAGTGCTGTCGTCAGCAAAGCAATGGATGAGATTAGTTATGGAAGAAATGAGGTCATTTATGTATAGCTGGAAACGTGTAAGCGCTATAATTAATCCCTGTGGCACGTCCGCGTTAATGCTAACTCATTTTGAAAAACAGCCATCAACTACGACATTTATTCGTCTTTTATCATGGAAATTAGAAACCCAGTTGATGAGCGTATCATTTAACTCAAACGAGGTGAGTTTGGCAAGTAGAGACTTATGCCAAACTTGGTCAAATGCCTTTAAGATATCTAAAGCGACTACAACTGTTTCACCGGATTGTTCCAATGTATTATTCTAAACTTGGGTCACATATGAAAGAAGATCACCTTTTGAGCGACTCTGCTTAAACCCATATTGGTGGTCACTAAGGAGTGTGTTAGTTCAAGGAACGATATCAGTTGCTGATTGATGGCTTTTTTCATGATTCTAGATAAAATGGAAGTGGTGGCAATTGGTCAGTAGTTCGAGGAATCGGTTTTATCGGGAATAAGTTGAATATTTGCTAACTTCAATGATGAAGGAAGTTCTCCAGAAGACATAGAGATCCAATAGAGCTTAAATAGGGATCGTATTAGTTCGGGGCAACATTTCTTTAAAACAATAGCCGGAATACAGTCTGGGCCAGTCGCCTTATTAAGATCAAGTCTACTCATAATCGATTCTAGGAGCTTGTGAATGAATCACTTTCATAGCGTATGAAGAAGAGTTGACTAGGGTCACATCTTTTCCAGGATCATTGAGACACGAGTTTGCCACGGTGTTTACCGTAGAATACGTACTAATTGCCACGCTGTTTACCGCAGAATATACTCGGCCAGGCTAGCAGTTGGTTATCTTGAGCAGTTTAGGTGTGGGCGGCAGATATGCGACAACTAAATAAATGTGGTTTAGAGCTTAAGGGAAAAAAAAGGTTAGGCGCCACAAGTTTCCTTTAGGTCCCTAAACTTGAAAAGGACATAAAAGAAACAATATTGTGAGAGTAAGTGATACCATATTTAACAAAACTATAAATGGGAATTTCTGCAAAGTGTAAAATAAAGTTTCAAATTTTGAATTGGTAATAAACAAAAAAAATTCCTTTTAATATGTAGTAAGCAATCAGAATTGGTTGCCAGTGAAAGTGACTTGATAAGTGGAAAGGTAGAAACCAAGCAAAGCGTTTAAACGAACTTATCAGTAAGCTGAAATAAAAAAAATTAATTTATGCATACAAAAAAAAAATGGTCAACACGGTAATTTATTGAATCGATTCAACGTAGGCATACTGCGCACCTAAATAAAAAAAATATATATAATAATGAATTAATTGTAAGCTACACAGGAAAAAAATTCAGTGTACAACTCTGCGTAGCCCCTTCCTCCTATAATCTGAATAAACAAAAAAACTTGACTTCCGGCAATTGAATTCCGACTGTACTACCGTAAATGATTTACAAAAAAAATATTGTTACAATGGTACTGAAGGTATATCAAACACAATAGCAAAAGAAGCGTACATAAACAAAATGCGGTACAATAGTCACAATAACTTAGGTTTGGATGTTTTTTTTTATGGTGAATACATTTCGTTTCTTTTAACAGTTATCAATATTTATATTATAAACTACAACAATGGGAATTTCAACTGAACTTAAACATAAGATCAGTGAAATTTTATGATTAAATCATTAAGCTAACCAATATTATGTATATAAAATGAAAAGGTACGTAACCTCAATGTTTAATTTAACAACGTGAATAGTGATATTAAATTCCAGCAATCCAACACAATCCACAAGCGTTCCTCTTAAGGTATGAGTTGCACAATGGTTTTATTCGTAACAATAAATTATAAATTATACTGATCTGACCTGTTTGTTGCTACGAAGAACAGAATGGTAAAGGTAGAGTCGAGTTGCGGACCAGAGAAGATGGGTTGTTGTTATACTAATTAGCAATCGCACACCTTGTAGTAAGGGGTTCCGTCTGGACTTGTCGGTCGTAAATTGAATTGGTATTCCTTGATGTAATAATGAAATTATTGTTTGTAGAAACAAGAGTCGTGAACCGTGTATAGTTCACTGTTAAATGTGGCCTAAAATACATGAATGAAACAGGAACAATTTGAGCAGTTGGTTTAGACTTTTACCTGAGTTGATAGGCGGCCAGACAGGAAACGTGCCAACTATTATCTGGAACTTCCGAAATATAATTGTACAGGCAGGTAATTACTAAACTAATTAATATAAGCCTGTATTCAATTTTTTTTTATATGTGAATGCACGAGATTTATCCAGAATTACCGCTTCAAGTACACCACATGGCACGAATTTTTAAAAGAACCAAAAATTGTTGATAATAGAATGAAACCAGAAAAATGCTCAAAAGTACCTAGCAATGATAAAATTTGGCCTAGGGGTCAGGCTATTGAATTGGAATTCAAAATTGATATCACTAAAGACATCTATTATGCTAAATGTGACTTAAAATAATTATTTTTAAAAAGTTTACTATTCATGAATATATTGAAATTTATTGTTAAATAAAAATTAAACCGTTACATCCCCCCCTTCCTTTCAAGGAAGAAAATTCAATGAGGGAAAAAAAATTTTCTGACGAAAAATACACAACGAGAAAGAAGAAAAAACTAAACAACTAACTAAGTCGTCGGTCCTAGATGACCAGACCATATCACATGATTATGAGTGGAACTGTTCGTGGATTTTTACCTCCCCTTTCATTACAATTTATTATCAAAACTTAAAACCACGATAACACATAAAAACACAGCCGGTAATAAAGCTTAAGGTGGATTATAGACAGGATCATAGACATATGGTTTCAAGTCTTGAACATGCCAAACACCCTGGGAATTACCTTCTTCATCTTCTAGTTCATAAGATACTGACCCGAGTTTCTTTTTTATCTTAAAAGGTGCAACATACTTTGGAGCTAACTTGGCGTTGAAAGATGCTAAGGCATTCGTTAACACCTTATTCTTCCTCCACACTTGTTCGCCAACAGCAAAACTGGTCGGTCGACGACGAAGATTGTAAGTTTTGCGGTTTTTATCAGACGAAGACTGTAATTTGGATAGAACCTGTTCATACAATTTTTGAAAACCAATCGTCCGATTTTGTACTTCGTTTTCGTTTACAGAATCAGCAACTACAGATCCGTCAAAAGATGTCAGGGGGAGGATGAAGATGTACCAAACTTTTTACTAATAGCTTCGGCTAAAGACCAAAATTTACGGCTACCCAAAGGAGATGTAGCTAGTTCATTGCATCTTCCTTGTTCAAACAATTTTTTAGCTTTAGTGATGCCACTTTTGCCGATATTTCTACCACCAACGTATTCTGCATGACGCTCGACCGTTTTATTAGGTTTCCATTTAATATAAGATTTAGTTTTCAAAGATATTGCGTCAGCACAAGATTTATTGAACCAAGGTTGTGAACGTTAATGACCTATACAATTCTGTTTTTTTGGGAATGTACAACTCCGTACCCATGACATTGACTTCAGATACTGAAAGAGCAATGTCCGAAGAAGAGAACTACTTAAACCAATATGGAAAGGTTGCAAAGGAGTCTCGTAAATCACTCCATCTAGCTGACTTAAAACACCAGAAGGTTCTATTAGTGTTGCGAACCACAGCGGAATTAGGGCCAGTAGAAATTATTTCTATTAGACATGGTCAGATAGACCCAGAGGGGAAAGTACGCAAGTTCTATAAACAAGTGGATTTGATGTAAGAAAAAGATCTAGAAGATATGGAGTATGGCTAGGGTTATCAGGGATTCTTGTGGGTTCAGAAATCATTTGTGTGAGATCACAAGCAATAGAAACTGTGTCTGCAGTATGACAGCTGGATTAGTAGTGGATGAAAATTGAAGACAATTAGAGTTATGAACATTGAAATCCCCTACAATTGAGATATCGCAAGATGGAAACTAAGACAGAGGATAGTCTACTTTCAAACTACATGTGTTAGAAGAAGATGCAAATGTGCATCGGCATGTCTTTACGTAAATGGCAAATATCGACTTAAAATCATTTACTTTGCGGTACTTCACATTTTTTTTTAATTATGTCGGTTTTAAAATGTTACAAACTTAACTAAATGAAATTGTTCTTATTTATTTAAAATATCCATAAATAAATTCATTATGACGATACAAACAATTAAGTTCCTAAAAGTACCTAAACAATTAAAAAACAATTTATGATGAGCCCGAATTCCTACAAAATATTTTTACTATCTAATTGCTTACGATTTGTTTTTTAATTTGAAACCTTCAACAAGCCACTTAAACTTTAAATTATGATATTTTTTACAAATTGACAATTATTATTTTCAGTTATTTTTGTAACTTTAAACTATAATTGTACACAAAAAAAAGAATTCAAAAAATTTTAATTGCCCTATAAATTTAACTATAAGTTTAAATGTTTAAGTACTTTTACGAACTTAAAAATTTTTATGGTCATAATGAAAGTATTTATTCATATTTTAAAATTAAATTTCAGTTTTTGAATTTTGTTAAGTAAAGTTGGCCTTTTGTGTGTAAAATTGAAATTTAAAACGCAACAAACTTTCGAATTTCAATGTTCTTTTTTTTGTGTTTATAGTTAAAAGCTACAAAAATAACCGAAAATAATAATTGTCAATTTGTACAAAATATCATAATTTAAAATGTAAGGGGCTTGTTGAAGATTCCGAATTAATGAACAAACCGTAAGCAATTAGACAGTAAAACGATTTTATATAAATTGTTTTATTAAAATTTTATGTAGGTATTCGGGCTCATCAGAAATGGTTTTTTAATTGCTTAGGTATTTTTAGGAACTTGACTATTTATATGGTCATAATGAATTTTTTATGCATATTTTAAATAAATGATAATTATTCAATTTGGTTTAGTTAAGTTTGTAACATTTTAAAAACGACACAAGTACCTAAAAAACATTGAAGTACTGCTGTGTAAATGATTTTAAGTCGATGTTTGCCATTTATGTACAAATTTCTTTCCGTCTTCGTCATATAACGTGTATAAAAACGACAAAGTTGTAGTTTTTGAATAAAAGCTCTAATCCGGTACTGGAATTCTCTCTTAATTTCAACTAAAGTAAATAATCACCTTATGACTTCACAAAACAACAATAAAGATATTTTAAAAGTAACTATAAAATTTAGAGTGTTATTAAAATCGCTTACCTATTTTTTAAATTATCGTGCCCACTGGTACACACACGCGCACGCACCCACTCACCGATTCTGTACCTATCCACTCCCAAAAAAAAAATTACATAATTAATAATTACATAGTAGGTTTTTACTGTATATTTTATTTGGAAATTGTGTTATATTACAATATTCTGATTAGAGTCTTTGGATTTGGATTTCTATGGTTGTATTTAAAATTGTCAATATGGCAAAAAACACCTTTGATGCCATTCTACTAAAGTGTTCCTTATTGACAAAACACTATTCTACTAGACGCAATTGCGCCATATTGCTTGTCTTTTTTTAATTGTTTGTTGTTTATTTTTGTACTTTGTACTTTGTATTTCTTTCTCAGTGGGGCTCTTTATGAAGTGTTATAGAAGAATTTACATGGTTACTGTATTTATCTAATCCATTAAAAACAATACATACCTTTCTCGTTAATCTAAACTCAACTTTATTTATATCAATTCTTATCTTATTTTAATATCGATAATAAAATCGATCACTTCATTTTTAAGTGATTGTTCCTTTACACACATTTTATAGTCATTATGTCGCTACCACCAATTTTAAATAAATTATTTAAGTAAAGAGTTAATACATCTTTTTGTTGTAATAATATTGCATTATTTCAGTTACGTCGATTTACACAATCACGAATATATCGATACACTTCGCGAAGCTGTTGCAATACCATCTATATCAGCATGTCCAGAAAGTCGCCAAGATGTTTTTTACATGGTTGAATGGACTGCGAAACGGTTAAGAAAATTAGGTTGCGAAGTAACTCTTAATGATGTGGGTTGTGAGAAATTAATCACCGGTGAAACACTTCCTATACCCCCTGTTATTTTCGCAACTTTAGGAAAAGATCCAAAGAAGAAAACTATTTGTATATATGGTCATTTAGATGTTCAGCCAGCATTGTTGGAAGATGGATGGAATTCCAAACCATTTGAGTTAACAGAACGTGATGGCAAATTGTATGGACGTGGTTCGACTGATGATAAAGGCCCCGTTTTATGTTGGCTGCATGCTATTGAGGCTTATCAAGGTATTGGTGAACAAGTTCCTGTTAATATTAAATTTATTCTTGAATCAATGGAAGAATATGGAAGTCAAGGTTTAGAAGAGTTAGTAATACGAGAAAAAGATGGTTACCTTGCAGATATTGATTATGTTTGCGTTTCTGATAATCAATGGCTTGGTACTGAAACACCTACTATTACGTATGGTTTAAGAGGATTTTGCCACTTTTACGTTGAAGTTGAATGTGCAAAACAAGATTTACATAGTGGATTATATGGAGGCGCTGTGTAAGTATTTATATAGATAGAAATAACGTACAAAATCAATAAGAATACTTAGCTTTCTTTAGGTTAAATCGGGTATTTTTATAGGTATATATTTGCAGACTTTAATCATTTCAAAAATAATTGCAGCTGTCTTCCTTAGTACGAGATGTTTCATACAAATGCGTCAAATAAATTTTATACTGCACAAGAAAGGATTTGAATCAGTCGAATTTTCCTATCCTTGACCATTTGAACGCATTCATTAAAAAAGACTGAGAGTACAGTAACTTGATACAAGTTTTAATATGTTTCATTTGCAATAGAATGTTTTCTCGTTTATCATTTTGATTTATTTCGTTTATCCGGTTGCTCTATACAAAAAGATTCGACCTAAAGATTAGAGTGTTCTAGATATTTAGGTTATAAATAGATTACACAAAATTTAAATGAATCATCCATTTTAGTTCGTAAGTTATTGCGGACGAAAAAAATTCAAATCTATTTTTTTACCTTCCAACCATATACATATGTAGGTATAGAAGGTTATGTAATCGAATTTTTTCCACTAACGCTAATTCGACGTTTATACTCATTTTATGTTTGGCAAAGTTGCGCCAAGATCGGCCATGATGCCTGCGTGTGTGTGTGTGTGTGTGTGTGTGCTTGGGCGCGCGCGCGTATGTGTGTGTGTGTGTGTCTGAGTCAGTGTGTGCGTGTGCGCCTGTGTATGTACGTGTCCGTGTGTGTGTGTGTGTGTGTGTGTGTGTTCGTGTCCGTGTCCGTGTGTGTGTGTGTGTGTGTGTGCGTGCGTGTGTGTTTGCGTGTGTGTGTGTGCGTGTGCATGTGCGCTCGCGTGATCGTGTGAGTGTGTTTGTGTGTGTGTGTTTGTGTGTGTGTGTGTGTGTGTGTGTGTGTGTGTGTGAGTGTGTGTGTGTGTGTGTGTGTGTACATACTTTTGTATTTAAGCTTGTTTTC
>JARFJB010001883.1:14255000-14345000 GCA_036346205.1 Vesta saturnalis | reverse complement strand
TCACAATTATATTACTAATTACATATTAAAAGTGAAAAAATATGAAAAAATAAAAATTTGCAAAAGGAGCACTTATCTCCCAATTTTACACCTTTCCTCATACCCCATTGACCCCAAAAACAATCAGTCACTTTGGGTAGTTGACATCTATATGTGTGCCAAATTTCAAGTTGATATGTTAAGTCCTTCGAAAGTTATGGAGTACACACACACACAGACAAGATTTTGTTGCTCAAATTTTGTTTTTAGACGTTGTCGAACATTTTAAAGCGATTGAGCAAATAAAAATTTTTGAACAATTTTTTTAACGATACAATACTTACTATCCGTTAGATGGATGCTGTTCTCACTAAAAGTTTTAAAAGAATAACGCTTTAAATAAAATAACTTAAGAATTAAATGATCGTACCTGTAGTTTAAAAATAAATATAATTTGTAATAGTGAATTGATAAAACTGAAATAATTCTTTTCACTCTAAGCTTATGTCATATTAAAATGAACCCAACATCACTTAACTAAATAGGACTATTCTAGTAAATAAAAGTTTTACGTTACGTTATTTAAATAATTGGGTACTCTACAACATAAACTAAATTGTTATTGTGTAGTCCGATTTTTTAAAATTCATGTTAAGTGAAAGAAATAAACATACTGGCTTCTAGTTTTTTGAATGTTAGTATTTGCAGTGTAAGTAGTTTTTACTTTTTTCTTTATTCAAACTAAAAGAAATAACATTAGTAGAAGAGAGGCACCATGCGCCATCTTGGTTTTTTGGGGAAAACCCACCATTTTTTTTTCTCACGTGTGGGACGCATTTTTCCACCCTTATTTTTTATGGTTTCTTTTCGGAGGACTTTTTCAACCCTTGATGGAATTTTCATCCCTAATTACGGCCTCCATGTTTTTACTCACCCACGTGGGAGACCGTATTTTTCACCCTTATTTATGGTTTCTTTTCGGAGGCCTTTTTCAACCCTTGATGGGAATTTCAATGTTGTATTAAGAGCCTTTTTGACAGCAATTTTTTTGTACTTGCTCACGTGAAGGGTGTATTTAGGGTTTGGTCTTGGGGTTGGTTTTGGGCTTGGGGTTGGTCTTGGACTTGGACTTGGGGATGGTCCAGGCGTTGGTCTTGGATTTGGGAGCTGGGGCTAGGTGACGGCTTCTTTTCGGTGGGTCCTTTTCAACCCTGATTAAGATCCTTTTGGTAATATTAAGAGCAGTATATCCCCTAGAGGTTAGGCAATTGTGCGTATTCTTTTAATTCCTATCCACAGATTGTAACCTTACGAAATTTTATTTATACATTGGGGTTGTATTCTAATACGGGGCCCTAATGCTAACTTTTAATATAGGTGTAGGCCTTCGCCCCATTGCCGTGGCTCCTTGGTGTATGTCAGCTAATTTTATAAGACAAGTGTAGGCCTTCGCCCCCTGTCGTGGCCCCTTGGTGTAATTGTATTTGAGCCCTAACCTAATTTTGTAAGACAAATGTAGGCCTGATTGGAAATGTTACGGGGATCTAACCTTGTAAGACAAGTGTAGGACTTCGCCCCTGTCGTTACCCCTGGTTGGAAATGGTATTTGTTTTTGTAGGTTATGACTGGTAATTTGAAGTTGTATTCTAATAAGGAGGCCTAATGATATTTTGTAAGACAAATGTAGGGCTTCGCAACTTACTGTTGCGACTTCTCCCGTGACCCCTTGATGTAAAATTTGAATTTATATTCTAATAAGGAGGCCCTATTGTTAACACACCTATCTCTCTCTCTCTCTCTCTCTCACACACACACACACACACACACACACACACACACACACACACACACACACACACACACACACACACACATACACACACATACACACACAAACAAATTAATTAATTAATTAAGCAGATCAATCTCAAACAAATCAAGAAACCTTGGTCACCCTGTTTAGAACGTAAAATCCTGTTAGGGGTACTTAAGAGTATATTTTTAATATGCTCATAATTATGCAATCGAAAATCGCAAACACGAAAAATCGCAAACACGAAAAACGAAAACGAAAAATCGCAAACACGAAAAAACGAAATCGAAAATCGCAAACACGAAAAAACGAAATCGAAAAACACAAACGAAAATACGCAAACACGAAAAAACGAAATCGAAAAACGAAAACGAAAAAACGAAATCGAAAAACGCAAACACGAAAAACAGAAACGAAAATGGCAAACACGTAAATACGAAAACGCACAAAACGAAAACACGCAGACATGCAAAGCTGCAGAATCTAGTCAATAAATAGAATAATTATTTCTTTATATGCTTTTATTCATTCCTTATACCCAAATGGAAGAGTATCAAAGTTTTCAATTCTCCGTCGCTTAGAATAACTTATTCTATATTGTTTAGATTCAGGTCTACTTAATACATTGTAGCACCTATCTCTAACTATTTTTCTATCATTATATACAAAAAGAGAGTCTTTACTATTACTAAGCACCATATCCATCATCACTTCAAGGTTTATAACACGAGAGTTTTTATAGTTTAACGTAATACCCTTTACTCTACACACGGATTTAATTGTTTGATCATCGGGTGAAAACACATTATAACGGTAGTTTTTCGGTCCTTCACTAACAAACTCAGCTATATAGCTTCTTTTACCGTACGCTTCCAGCTCGTCGGTCATCTGACCAAGGAAATCTCCGCAAGTTGGATTCCAGTCGTCGGGTTTTGCTACAAATATGACGCTATCTGTATCATAATACAGAACGTGGCGGTCTAGTTTCTGCAGGTAACTATATAATTCTAAACGCGCATGAGCTGTCATGTAAGCGGCTATGGACGCATTAAATGTTTTTTGTGATTCACCTTCACCGTCCGGTCTATCCCAATTTACCATTACTACATTATCATTAATAGGGATATGGATTGTACCTAGACCAGAGGATCCGTAAACAGTTTGAAGAAATCCTTTGGCTCAAATACAATACTGCACTGAGTTAAATTTTCGCGTTGACCAAACTTACCCCAAAAATAATTCAGCATCAGTTTGGCCAAGTACCTTAAACCGGGGTTTTTCTTAATATAATTAGCGTCTAGGCGAAGTCCTTCCTTCTCATAATATTCTGTTATGTACTGAGCCTTCTCGACTTCTGTCGTGCAATAGCTAGGCCACCCTGAGCATTCCTGCTTGAGTTTCAGGAAATTATCGATGTAACCACTAAACAATCCTTCCTGTTTTGTCGCTTTATTATAAGTGGTTACCTCATACTCCCAAATCTCGAAAACTTCCAAAACTTTATAGTTTTTAGTGATAGCCTTACGCAGCTCGTCAGCTACAAATTTCCCAACGAAACTGCGTTCGATTTCACTATGCCCACACTCCCCTTGATTTAACTGAGAACCACAAGTTCTACATAACAAAAACATCAACTTGCCATGCATTTTTAGGGGTAAAACAGGGTGGTGGAGATTAAAGGGCGGTAGTACTCGACATTTAACTAAACCCTCCACCGTATCCAATTAAATGTTCTTACAATCTAAACCTACATGAATTCTCGGATGACCTATAGGATACTTACAATATTTATTTACATAGGGGTATAATGAGCACACATCATAATACATGATTTTCTCACTAATACCGTCACATTCATGATACAGTTTACTGGCTTTAATGCAGCGACCGTAAAACGCGTTCCGTGGATTAAAAGGTTAGTCATCTTGGTCACCTAGATTCTGTATAAACGCTCTTAACTCATCGTTTGCAAGTATTTGTTTTTTAAATTCGCATTCACGCATTTCAACTAGGTTATACCCGCGCTCGCGTAGAAACCGGGATCTCGCCGCCGTGTTTTCGTTTCTGGCGAGCATGGAAGTATTTGCACCAAGCTTAGGATCAATATTAGCATGGTTGGGAAAACATTTCTCGCAACCGTGCCAATAACACCCCTGAAATTCGTAAACGGTATTTGAGCCTGCGCAATAACCGTCGAGCTAAACTCACGAGCTTTCCCTGCGTGCTGTATGCTCACTTGCAGTGAATGTTCAATCCGACGTAACCACTGTGTTTGCGACCTTTGATTGGTTGTCGGCGCGTCTATACCCGTCTTTTGGAATGAGCCCGATTGTGTTTTCTTTGAGGAAAAGCCTACGAAACACTTTATTGCAAGCGCTAGCAATTGTAGTAGCCTCCTCAAACGAATCAACTTTATTTTGGATGGATCGTGAAGGTCCAGAAACTAATACAACCTTTAACGAGAATCTTAACATCCATTAGGCAATATTTCACAATCTCTTCACTCATCTTAAAAACATGATTACTTTGAATCGCGTACCAACCTAAAGTTTTATGCCTCTCTTTCTCAGACATCTGATCTGCACAATAATGTTGAAGCGCTGGCAAAGGACCCTCGTAATTCTGATTCTCAGATGTGTTGAAGAGAAATGGGAAATACCCCTTGGACTCGGAGAAATTGAAAGTTTTGGAAATACCGAGAGCGGTGATGGGATGAAATTAAGGGAGTCAATAAACCTAATATCGTCTCGCACTGAACGGAAATTAGTTTTAAACCATTGGTGATGACATTAGGTCTCCACCAATGCATGTAACTTTAAATTTTCGCGCTCTCTCGGCAACATACGACAGAAACGATTCAACGAGATTTTCCCTGAAAATGTACACTCTTTCACTACACGTCGAGTATCGCTCATCCAAATTGTCGATGCGCAGAATTTTTTTTATACATGTGGAACAAACATTCGCGGATACACATAGATTATGCTCATGCAGAAATCGATCATCCGCCCCCTCACATACCTTCTCTTGCATGCACTCCAAATCGTAAAAGATAAACATAGATGGTTTACCATTACTACCGTTGCGTCGCACCTTGCTAAAAGGCATGTAACAAAGATGACCAATAGGCTTTTCGTTCATGCACGTGGAGCAATAGCTGTATCCGCACCTATGTTTACCCTTTACTTCAATGGTTTTCAGACACTTTAAACACCTACGCAATTTTTCACACAATTTAGCATTCTTATGGTTTCTAAGGCATTCCTGCCCGTAAAAATCTCTTTTTCAATCATTGGACGCAATTTTAGGATTTTGAACAAAACACGGTGGTTTTTGATGACAGCTCGGACACTGATACATACATTTCGAATGCCGTTTTTTGTTATTACAACGCTTTTTGCACTGTTCGCAGTAATAACTACAAGTAAATACTGAAGTGAAACTAGTAATTACGTTATAGTGCTCATCCGCGAGTATTAAATTTAAAACTACCCTACCCGGTTCCCTAGGACCTTCAAAATAAACTGAATCACCTACGAGTGAATTATAAAATACAATGGTATATGAAGCTAAATGATTTTGAAATGCTTGAATGTGTTCGTAACTACCACCCTGACTAAGATCTACAGCGCTGTTTTGGCAGAGTTGTACAGCTCGTGCCTGAAGTAAGGGATAACCCAATGCCATGTTACTCCGCATTGTATCGTTATTTCTAAACGCTATTGCTAGGACTATGGCTCGTGCTAAACAATTGTTTCCGTTGATTGCTGCGGGGACAACAACAATACCCTGCTTTTTAACCTACCAAAAATCTACAAATTTTAAACCCGTCAAATTTTTGCGTCCATAGCCTACAAGTACCTACACTATAGCCATTAAATACATAAGCGGCCCCATTCAATAGTATTATTAACTATTGGAAGTTGTTATTAATTCGTGTATAAGTTGAAGGTTGTGTAGGTAGAAGGTTACAACCGGCAATTAAAAAGAAAGTGTAATAACACATATTACACAATACAAGGTCCACTCTCATGAATTTTATATGTATTGAAACAATTACTTGAAATAACCGATAAACCGACCCTAATAATGTTTTATTATGAAAACTTGTAATCTATCTATCAGAATACAGATTTTAAGACAAGATCATCTTATAAGCTATCAGATTAGGTTAGGACTAGCATACAATTGTACCCTTCAGCGAAACGTGTCTTACAAGTTAACACCTGATCAATGTATAAATAAATTACGTATGTTAAACAATCTGTAGATAGGAATTAAAATAAATGTAATAGTTTTAATAACAATCTCATTTGATAAAAATACGCTAATAAAGTAATATGAGGAAATACAGTCAATTTTGTCGCGCACGTAATTATTACCTAGTCAATCCTTTAAATGAGTTTTATATCATTCAAATATCTGATAAACAAGCTCTAATAAATGTTAATAGTAGACTCAGATTAAATAAACTATCTTTTACATCTAATGATTATCTGCGCACCCTTATCAGAATACAGATTTAAGATCATCTTATAGGGCAACAGATTAGGATCGAGAATTTCCCCGGGGTTAAAAAATAATTAATTAATCAATAAAAAATAATTAATGAAAAATGGTCAATAAAAAACGACTCCTACACGTAGGCATGAAAAAAAATCAAAAAGGCCTTAATCAGGGTTGAAATTCCCATCAAGAGCTGAAAATGACCACCGAAAGGAAACCATAAAGTAAGGGTGAAAAATACGCCCCCTGAAGTAAGCGAGTAAAAACAAAAAAGGCCTTAATTAGGGATGAAAATTCGATCAAGAGTTGAAAAAGGCCTCCGAAACGAAACTATAGGGGTGAAATCAAGGAGTTGAAAAAGGCCTCCGAAAAGAAACCATAAAAAATAAGGGTGGAAAATACGGGCTCCCACGTGGGGCATCCTTGTGACGTCAAAATCCAAAACCCACGCCTGGACCAACCCCAAGTCCAAGACCAACCCCAAGCCCAAGACCAACCCCAAGACCAAACCCTAAATACACCCTTCACGTGAGCAAGTACAAAAAATGGCTGTCAAAAAGGCTCTTAATACAACATTGAAATTCGCATCAAGGGTTGAAAAGGCATCCGAAAAGAAACCATAAAAAATAAGAGTGGAAAAACGCATCCCACACGTGGGCATATAAAAAATGGTGGATTTTCCCTAAAAATCCAAGATGGCGCATGATGCCTCTCTTCTACTAACATTTTATCATTATAATAGTTTAAAGAACTCTGTTAATACTCACTGTAAGATCTAAAGCAGTTACTGACCGTGAATCCAACATTTATTCAAAATTTTGAGATAATTGCATCCAAAATCACACCTGGTGCTTCAGTTAAGAATTGGAAAAAATCAGCAGTCTGCACGAAATATACAGCGTTAACACATATATCACGGAATTATCACTTCTACGACGATATAGTTAAAATTATAATTACTTAATACATATTTAAGCTAAAATTAAATTATGTGTATATTCTGCTTGTATGTATCTTAATGCAATTGTACTGTTTTTAATTTAGTTACGAACTTTATCCATTTATTTTTTTTGATGATATCTATTTCGATTCTAAAACCATTAATTTAATTTTTAGTTACGAGGCCTTACCTGATTTAATTTATCTTTTAAACACATTAACGAATGAAAAAGGTCATATATTGATACCTAATATTTTGGACACCGTGGCGCCATTGACTGATAAAGAAACAGAATTATACAAAAATATTAATTTTGACGTTGATGATTTTCGTCAGTCTATCGGTTGTAATAAACTTGCTCATAATGAAGATAAAACTGACATATTAATGCACAGATGGCGTTATCCTTCTTTATCAATTCACGGAATTGAAGGTGCATTTAGTGGTTCGGGATCAAAATCAATAATTCCAAAAAAAGTTATTGGAAAGTTTTCAATTAGAAGTGTACCTGATCAGAAACCAGAGGAGGTTAACAATTTGGTTACTTCTTATTTAGAATCTAAATGGAAACAGCGCAATAGTCCAAATAATATGAAAGTAGGTACATAATTTTTTTTGTTAAAACAATTTTAACATATTTTTAGATTTACGGAGATTATTCTGGGAATAGCTGGTATGGAGATCCATTTCATCCTAATTACGAAGCTGGATGCCGAGCTACAAAACATGTGTATGGAGTTGATCCAGACCTAACCCGTGAAGGAGGATCAATACCAATAGTAGAAGTGCTTCAAAGAGTATTAAAAAAAAATATTCTGTTATTACCAGTAGGTCTTGGTGATGATGGGGCCCATGCGGAAAATGAGAAGATAAATATAAGAAATTACATTGAAGGAGTAAGTTTAACGAGATTTAATTTAAAATGAGCTAACTATTTACACTTTTAGACCAAACTGTTTGCGGCTTATTATTACGAAGTTTCCCAGCTGTAAATACCTAATACGGATCCATGTATGAACTTTGTTAATATCTACTTGACAAAAGAATAAAATGTATTTCATTATCGGTGACTATATGAAACATTTTAAATAAGTATATATTATCAATTATAAAGTTCCTATCAGCAACAGGTTACTAAATATAAAAAAGAAAACGTATATGTGACATACATCGACATGAGTTAGCATGGGAAACTTAAAACTGATGTAAATTTATAACAAACCCCTGAACGTTTAGAGGGCACAAGAAAAGCGTGGCTAGAATACACCAAAATAGAACTCAAGGCATGTAATTGCGTATTGAGTGTACCTACTTATGATCTAGATCACACTACAGACATGAAAGGTATCGTATAATGAGACGAAGGTTTTATGTCTAGTGAGAAACTGGAACATAAGTTACAAACAAGAACAATTCAAACAGAACATTTAGCTAAGGGTAACCAAGAGAGTCATACAGAAAGACGCACATTGTGTTCTTCAATGAGTTACTAAGTATGGGTAATATTTATAATAAATTTGTTAGACCTGTCTTAAAGGGTATAAACAAGAGAGGTAATATTAGCGCGGCCAGTTTAATTTGGCTTCACCAACTGTTTGCTTCCGGTCACGGCGTACTCTGTACCAGGCGGGAATATAGGAGTGGGAGACGCGTCGTCAATAGGGCTAGAATTATAATAAAATGCATACAGTAGCATATAGAAATTGTGGAGTTTTAGGCTGCGCCAACAAATTCTAATAATATCTCTCGGAATATGATACGCAAACGTCATGTACCGGATTCTCGAAACACCTGTTATAGTACTACTTTAGTTAACGTTACAAAATATTGCATTGTGTAATAGAAAAAATGACGAAACCTGTATAAATCAATTGTGAGCGTCAAAAACGTTTAATATCATAGCAAAAATTTAAATCATTGCAATAAAAGTTTAATTAATCGTCGTATTTACTGAAATTGCAGTTACATGTGTGTTTATAAAAAAATTTTAAGAAATGTGGTTGATTAATAATAGGAATATGATTACCAGCTATTTACCACCGTTTCTATCAGTTAAGTAATCGATACAATATCCATGAAACATACTGATGCAATTTTTTGCAATACACGTAACGTAGTCTATTCGTGTTGGATTAGTGTCATATTACAGTTAAACAAGTAAATTATAGAAGTTACACTTAAACATTTAGTATCCTAATCACATTTACATCAAGCATCGTCCGATTATAGGAATACTTTTAAACGAGACGATATTGCTAAGATTTTTTTTGTTTGTATTGTTATTATTAAAAAATATAATTTGCGATCATTTGATACCAGAGCTTTGATTTTTAGTAGTTAAAATTTGAGTAACAAGGAAATCTATCCCTATCTCAATACTTTCCGTCCGGCAATCGGCCTACCAACGTCATCGTCGGAGCTGAAATTGGGGGCTATATTCAAGCCTGGTATAGAGTACGTCGTGTTCAGGCGCTTTGATCCTTTCTAGAAATCAACAAGGAAATCTGTCCCTATCTCAATACTTTCCGTCCGGCAATCGGCCTACCAACGTCATCGTCGGAGCTGAAAGTGTGGGCTATATTCCAGCCTGGTGTAGAATACGCCGTGTTCAGGCGCTTTGGCCCTTTCTAGAAATCGGTGTATGTTTTCATTGATATCAAATTGCACTTCCATGTTAATAAACGCATGCACATTGCAATTTACGACTATAGCAGCAGTAATTGTTATGACTACTGAAGAAATTTAACCTTTAATAAGGTATCTTTAACGTCTCTATCATCGTATTGCCACTGGCCCTACAGTTTTACTTCCTATCCGAGAAGAAGGAGTGCTTTTGTTTTTCCCCGTTTAAGAAAACAGCTACTCGGCTAGGTTCGTATCCACGCCGCTCGAGTGATGAAAAGCAAGCCTTTAACAATTGTTTATACATTTAACCGTTCCACAGCCGAGGAAGCTTGTAATTGTTAATATTACAAACTTCTACCTTCCTACTCGTACATGATGATGATTTATATGAATAAAGTTTATGATAAAAATCTATCGAAGTCACCGTTGTTGATCACTGATAAAATTCACCATGTCAAAAAGAAAAATCCAAATCCAAATTAGACACCTAAAAGGCTTAATATGTACTGTATGTATTTCTAAAAGACTCGTGTCATATCACTCTCATAACCTTATTTTCTAATTCCTCTACTAGCTACACACAGGCTATTTGTCAATGAACTGAACCTTTCATTACTTCGAGAGTTCATTAAACAAATTTTCATAAAACAATATTACGCGTATTTGACACACTCAAATAGAAACTGTCACATTTAAAATTTCCAAAATTCACAAGATCGAATGTCAAGTTGAAAGTGATCGTACTTACATCCTTCCTATTGTTAAGATACTTAGTGAAGAATACAGATAAACTATGATAAGGAGTATGATATACTATTTGTTAGTAGGTCAAGTGTTATTAATACGTGTTTAGCTTATCTATTGATAGCTAAGACTATGGGTACTCTTTATCTTAAAAGGTATGCGAACTTAAGATACTTTGATTCAATGTGAGAAAAGGTTGGGCGGTACATGTTCTTATAATTATCATTGATAAATAGTACTTGGACGAAGGCAAGATAAAATCTTTTTATTGAAAAATGAATGTGTTTCGAGTAGATACAGATGAAAATTGCCCTACGGTTTGTTTAAGCGAAGAGTGTATAAGATAAAGAAAAATAAAGCGAGCCAAAATAAATTTACCGGTAAAAGTCCTTTGATGATTATTCATAAGATGATTACATATTGTCTCTTTAGCAATTTTGGAGGAGAAAATCAGAGCTCTAATTGACGTAAAGAAATTACTTAAGAGTTGTTACTAATTTAATACACAAACTGGATTAATTGCTTAACGCATGATCAACATTACATTCTACATGTATGATTAAATACGTAAATAAATATAATGTGTAGTTGACGTTACTGTTGACCACTCGGGAGATTAAATTAGAAACTAAAGCTAACGATCAATTTAGTAAATTTATTTTTTGTGCAAATAAAAACCGCCTGGTACGGCCAAAAAAAATTAACTAGTGCTTAATTTTGGTATAGTCACGGCAAAATCTTTTCCGTTGTGGGGGTGAAATTGTTAGAGAGAGAGAGACAAACTTAACATACCAACTTCCATAATAACCCTGATAATTACAAATGATATATCTATGTTAGTGAAATACACGTTGTTGGGTTGTTAGAACTGCCGAATAAATTACAATGTTGTCAGCTCTTCTGTTTACACATAACTTCTAATTTTGACGTTTTCCACATTTTGAGATTTTCGATAAGCTCCTCGAAATTATACATGACTACTTCAAAATGTTACAATTGCTTAATCATCGCAAAATGATCTAAGAACTGTTAAAAGTATTGTTACTTAGTTGAGAACGAGTATTTCCATCAAAAACTAATTTTCAAAATAAATGTAAACAATATAACCTAAGTATTATGTTGACGTCGAATTTCATACGTTTGGCAACAATGTCAAGCGCTGACGTTTATCCCCACATTGGAAAAGAGTTTTCCGCGACTCTACTGCATTTCTTTCTTTTATAAGTAATGTTATAGATAGAATTAAAAAAATCATAATTGATTATGGCATTAGGACTTTTTTTAAACCTTCAAGAAAGATTAGAGAACGTTTCAGGTAACATGAAGATGTTTAAAAACCATAGTCACCTTTCAGAATGTATGAGTATATAAGTATACATTGGAACCACAAAACGTAGCTTGTTACGTGTTTAATTGGAAAACGTTTCTTTTTGATAACGTTCGTCATTTTGCCAAATTTACTTACTAAAAACAGCAATTTATTCTTAGGTTGAATGCTTCCAATTCACTATTTCGCAAATTTTTACGCATCTCTAATTGCATTTAAATTAACGTATGTAACTTTTGTACACATCTCTTACTTACTTAAAATAAGTCAAATTTAATACCTTCAGCGACATCTCTGAGATTTCGGATCATTTAATATAAAGCAGTTAAAAAAAAACCTGGGATCTATTAGGGTCAAATAATATATATACATATAACAAATACATATTTTATACACATTTTAACTTTTGGCAACAATGAATAAATACAAATTTTCTCAAGTTTGTAAAATTGATTTTAAGGTGTTGGCCAATCTTTCTTTCTTCCTTTTTAAGAACGCCTTTGATGGTGGATGTTGAGTTTCTAGAGAATTTTTCGTTTCTGGTTCTGGACGCTGAAGCATCATTTTTTTGGAAAATTCTCACTTAAAGTAATACTTGGTTAAGTAAAAGTATTACTAACGCTTTTAAAAGGCGGATATTATTGAAATTATTCATTCGTCCACATCTTCGGTAAGTAGCACATGTTTTGGTAATTAAAATTGTTTTCAGGTTTTCGAATATAAAAGCATTCAATACTAATCCTTTACATATAAAGACACTTCAATCTAAATTATGTTGAATGTTCACTACCGGCTCGTTTATCACCTGTAAAAGGTATGAACGGTCATAATTAATTAAACATCGTACTTATATTTACCTTCTTTTAGCATCTCCGTACTACCTACATTTCTAACGGTATTCCTTCTTAAATTTTCTGCTCACATTTTACTGTTACGTTACATCCAAAGTATATGATTATCGCTGGAAGGCATAAGAGCCTTGCTGACATCTATGACCATATACGTGAAGACTGCTAGATCATTGGAATAGTACCCGAAATTTGCAAGATCAAATAAGTAACAGTTTCAACAATAATGGTCACCTGGTTACACGATTGTGTTTCTAAATTTCAAATACACCTAGAAGGTTCTTAGTGAATTTCTATAACGAAAATAAATGTATGAATATTAATTTTGTAATCAAATAATTGACAATTGTTACCTCTTGATTAAGTTTATATATTTAAGGTGCTTCCACCAGTTCACTTTCACAAAATTCTTTTATCTATATATATATATATATATATATATATATATACACTAATTCAAGTTTTAGCTTCCATTTTGGCTTAATTAATTCTAGCTTGTGTGGCTACATTCACCCAACGATTTAACTCCTGTTTGATTGAAATATACCGGGTGTAACGATTATCTGTATTACGTGAACTACTGCAAATGTTAAACAGACAAAATTTGTAATTTTGTCTAGTAATCTTTATGTATTATGTACATTACTTTTTTCTGTGGACAAGATTGTTCGGGCCAATTTATTTCCTATAAATTTCTTGATTACTTTGTTTATTACGGTAGTTACTTACTGTGGACCGAACAAGCTTTCCAATTTATTGTATACTGTATGAAGTGTAAGGCAAGCAAGTTCGTTAATAAATTTTTTTTTGTTTTTTTTTCTACTAAACATCCGAATGGGATTATGTGTTAAATTAGCCAATTCCGAATACGAACTTAAGATCTTATAGTGGCCGGAAGGGGGCATATAATAATTTTATTATTTCTTTTTATTATTGAATTTAAATTGTAATTACCGTGGATACAAGCTGAGGCTCACTGCTTACCATCGTGGGCTTTGGTGAATGTAAATTTATTTTTTTTTCTGTTGTCCGGATATCGACAATTTATCGGGGGATTTGTTAACTTATTTCTATTTCTTCCTTTCATTTCTATTTCTTTTTTTTGGTAAATCCTGTTTCAGGCTTTACAGGGTTTACTCTCCTTTCAACACTTGTTGAGTATTTCCTTATTAAAACCAGTGGCGCCTACTCATACCCGGTTCTTATCTAATCACATCACCATCACTTTAAGCTATACCTCCAAAAAAAAACTCGCATCCGAGTGTTCTGCGGTCTTCCGACCGTACGCCTGAGCTTAGTCGAGCCCATTTCCTTTTTTATGCTATATGATGGTTAGACACGTGGCAAGCTTTGATATTAGACGAAAAGAACATGAGATTTTATAGATTAGGCCAAACTGGTCTTCGTCTAACAAAGCCCTCAGTACAGCAGCTACAGCAAGTTCAACATTATTTGTCGATAAACGGAAGGGGGTAGTTGAGAATTAAACGTTTACTTAGTTATTTTCTTGCTCTGTAAACTTTATGATCTGGTTTTACAGTGGGTCATTATATAATAAGTACTACAAAGGAGGAAAAGTGTTTTGGTGTTAGTGAACCCAAAGTCGAATAATGCATATATTGTAGAATGCTTGGTATTCGACTTGCGGAACATCACAATCAACAGTGAAACAGACCGGGTGTCAATTTGAAAACTTGCCAGACCTCATATCTTGGAAACTATAACAGAAAAGTAAAATTTCTTTAACCCGTTTTTAGAACATGTCGAAGGTAGAATTTCCAATTGTTAAATGGGACCTGTTATTATTAGTTGAGAAACTTCCCAATACTTTGCAACTAAACAATAAATCTCAAGAAGGAAAGCCTGGAAGAATGGCTTACACTTTTTTTTTAAACATCTTGATATCTCATTAAGGAAACCTGAAAATTTCATCACGGCCCAAGTTTGCATTTCGAATCTTTTTATAGGTTTAAAGAAGTTAAACAGCACAACAGCGAAAAAGTGAAAAAGGAATAGAAGATTGTGTATGAAGCGATCAGTAATGCGAAAAAAATTACAGTTCTCATGTCCGTTTCTGCAAACGAAGTCATTGCACCACTTCTAGCTGTGTTTTCTGGTAAACGAGTTGCTAAAAGGCTCGTAGGAATTGTACCTGATGAATAAACACTTCCTAAAAAGACAATGGATGGTTGACTGGAGAATCAATCTAAGAATATATTGGGATGTTAGTGTGAGAATAGCAACTCAGGGGATAGGGTTCAAGGAATTAGTTTTGTGATGATATTAAATAAAACATTCATATTAGAATTTTTTCAAGATAACTCAATTACTGTCTTAAATTGTTTTATTCAAACACCTTGTATTATAAACAATTATACATCACATTGCGCGCATGCGCATATCTGTTGGTAAATAATGATATTGAAAATGTGCATCGTGTGTTTCATGGCTGAACAACAAAATAAATTACCGTCGCAGACTTGATTTTGCGCATGGGCTGTGGGCACATATCGGTAATGAAGATGTTTGTATCTCCACTAGAAGTAAGTCAGAGGTGAAGCATCTTGATCAACGCTTGTATATAGGAACCGCGTCGCTCAAAGAGCAAAAGAGAGAGTAACATTGAGTTTCTTTCTGTATGTCGAGTTTAAGAAAATTAAATAGTTGTTATATCCAAAATAAAAATAACACTGTATCTTTATTAAGTTTGTAAAGACCCAGCCTGTCTTACAAAATTTTTTTGAATTAATTATTTGCTAGTTATCCTGGTTTAATTAAATTTACAGAAATCATCAAATAATGAATTTATACACCTCCAGCGTTATTTTCAAAAGCGTTGAGTCTAACAACCAATCGCAGAGTTAGAATTACCGCCAGAAGTCGCTCCCACCTTCCCATGTTTTCAATAAAAACGTAATACGCGCTACAGACGCTCTCATTCCGCTGGGTCTTTTCAATAGCCCAGACCGACCGTGTCTATTCGCTCTCATTTACCAAGTACTGATCTCTCTGATCTGATTGCTTCGTTCCGTTCACCTGTACTCTGTTGAAGCAACTCAAATATCCGGGTTTAGATCTGCTGAAATCTGCGCTCATCTGCATGTAAGTTAGATATACAACAGCACACTTATGCCAGTGAATGACTCCACGTCGGGCGAAACACCCGATGTAGTCTTTTACTTACTCCAATGAATAGAAAGGTTCTCGGCTAAATTATTCCAGTCCCAGGGTATCAATTAAAGAGCGCAACTGGTATTTGTCCAGAATCTTTTAATTGATATTCCACCTTCACACCGTACACAGTCTCACACAAACACGCTTATAGCAGGCAAAATAATTAAAAACCGAAGTCCAGGAAGCTGACAGATTGAAAGCAACAAGATTCTCGCAAGAAGAGCATATTTCGGTCATCTAGTTTCGTAAATTACGAACCCAGTACGTAACAGTGGGTATTACCTTTCGATATCACTAAACGTAATTAACCGCTTTCCTACCCGTTCACTTAGCGTGAGATATTCCCAAGCTAAGAGAAAACTTTACTTCTTATCGGTCGCGAAACTGTATCCGATCCTGATCGCACATCGCGATAACCTAGAATTATAGAAGGAATCTTCCTTCCATAATCCCGCACCTGTAAAACGTTCTTGAAGGTTTAAATACCTTATCATTATTATTAAAACCGGCCTCTAGTTAAATCCACCCCAGGTAGCTACTATTAACGCTGTCGAACCCAGAGGCGCAAGAAGATATAGTGCATTTCGTACAGTAATTTTGCATTCTGACAGCTTTTACGTTAATTAAGTATTAATAGAGCAGAGATTATTATACTACAATATATAATAATAAGCAGATTCTAATTGAAGAGCCAAATTCAGATACATAAAGATATACCAATACCGTCCGAAAGTGTGGAGTTTCCTTCAAATTATAAAGAAACTATTGATGTTACCAAAAATGGCCGATTAGTTTTACTAGATCAAAGCTTCATCTTCAACCAGACAAAGACGACAATATTAAAATTAAGTTTATTAATAATGGAAAAATTTTTTATTGTTCTAATCACAATCAAATCGCAACAAAAAATGATTTGGGTAGAAAAAATATAGTACATGAATGTTCCGGCTCTGACAGTGCAACGTCTTATGCAGTCGAGGTAAATTTTCAATTTGACTATTGAAAACTCAAGTTATATATATTTTTTTAATTGTAGCAATGCAGAAAGATTTTACACACAGACGAACAGTTAGAAGAGGAGTATAATATTGAAATAGAACAACGATATGTGGGAAGTAAGTATAATATTTAAGGACTTTATATGAAAAAATGTTATTACATACAATAACATACTACCTGTTAAATTAACAGCCAGATGAACGACATCGTAGAAGAAGTACTATGTGAGGTGGAAGATGCAAACAAAGAGCAAGAGCCAAACCAGGAGAAAGAAAATAATGTCGACTGTAAACAATTTTTTACACGGCCCGAGTTCGACGAGATAAGAAACGTGCCGTGTACCGTTTCGACGAGAACACTCGCATTCGGCAGTCGCGTCCCCCCCTTTCGAGATTCCCTCGATCGCGTTTGCGAGGGATCGAAATAAAAATTCGGCCGACGTGAGGGTCGAGAGTTCGCGAGCGACGGCAAAGGAGTGGGGAGGGATTAGGGCGTCGTGACGTATAGTCGAAACTACCGTCGCACCACCACGAGGGTATGGAACACATATGAGGGTGGATATATATATATATATATATATATATATATATATATATATATATATATATATATATATATATACCCTTAGTTGTTTTCGCTCAAATTCCGTAGAAATTTATGTGATCAATATATACTTTTTAAATTTGATATAAAAGGGTTTGCTCATCAAATTAGTTGAATATTTATTAATTTAGAATGTTTTTATAATTTCGAATGCATAACTTGGTACTTACCTAAATATTATTTTGGTAACCATTGCATATTAAAAAGTTGAATACATCCAAAAATGTAATGTGCCAACATTTAAAATTCTGAATGACAATTGTTAAAGTCAAACATTTAGGTTAATAATGTTACCTACTTAAATGTATGTTGGCATTTACATTGTTATTATTTTGGTAGCATTGCACGTCAAATAGTTGAATGCTTCCAAAAATATAGTTTGGCAACATTTAAATTTTTGATTGACAATTGATAGTCAGGCACTAGGTTAAGAATGTTACTTATTAAGATGTTTAAGTTGGCACTGGCATTAATATCAATTTTTTAACATTGCCCGTCAAAAAGTTGAATGCTTCCAAAATTACAGTTTGCCAACATTTAAAGTTTTAAATGATAATTATGTAGTAAAGTCCAACGAGGTAAGAATAGATACATTCTTACCTCGTTGGTAAAGTCAGACATTAAGATTAAAAATGTTAAGTTGGTACTGTCGTAAACGTTAGTATGGTAGCATTAAACGGCAAAATGAGAGTTACCATCACCTAAAAATTGCAAAATTAAACACTTGCCGCAAGTAAATTTCTTTTTTTTGCAATTTTCATATTTTTTCAATATTACATATTAACTACATTCCAATCAAATATGTAATGAAAATAAAAACGACGATATATTCATTTTAATTATATTTTTTACATCTATACCATTTTAAACCTCATACCTTATTTTCGATAAAATAACCACTATCAAATTACGTTCAGATGTATTCTAAAACCTGTTGTGTATCTAGCATGATTTTAAATACGGAACGACGAATTATTCTTCTAACTAAAAAAAGCACAATTTCAGCATTTTTTAACAATTGAAAATGTTTTTAAGAAAAATGTTACCTTTAAGTAAATATCGTAAACGGGTATCGAGGTGTGTTGTGACTATATCGCGGAGCGAAGCTCCACGCTAGTTAAGGAAAAGAAATGAACAACCGAACAGATCAACAATAAGAAAGCTAAAATTTAATTTGGAAGAAAACCACTAAATGTCCACGTTAACATTGCTAGTACTGAAGAAATAAGTGGGAGTAACGAAAACAATTAATCTGAAATCAGTATTACTGCTTTCAATGTATCTTTAGTAATTGCCAACAGCAAGTATGCCGTTGTGAAATATAGTAAATACTGTTACCCTGGACGTGTCACTAATATTCAAAACAATTCATATCTGATTTCGGCAATGGAACCATGTTGGCATAGGTGGAAATGGCTTGCGAGGAAAGACGAGATTCTCTATGAGCCACATGATGAAAAAAAAATGTTACCCGATCTACATGATAAATGTAACAAGGGTATATTTATGATACCAGAAATCGAAAAATACTACAAGTGAAGTGCAACCAAAGATACCTAAAATTAGAAGAATATAATTATTTTAATTTTGTTAGCTACCTAAATATTTTATTTATGTATTTATCTTTTTGAAACTAAATATATATTGTTTCTATTATTCTTAAAATCGACTTAAGAGTTTTTAAATGACAGATACGTACTTACAGCTGTACTCAGAAAACAAGATAGTTGGAGAGGGGATACCGGCGCAATAGTAGCTTTTAAGGTACAATCCGAAAAAAAATATTTGGGCGCGTAATTTAAATGTGTATTGTTGAATACACATAAAAGTATTGTGTGCTGCATAACAGTGTCACTAATATTTTCTTGACAAAATCACAGAACGGTGAATCAAGAATTTGAGGTTAGAATATGTGTTTTGCTGATTTTTTTTAAAGAAATATTTAACTTCGAAAAATTGGGAAGTAAGTGTTTAATGTGTTCGTAAATAAAGATGTTTACTTTTTAATTTTATTGGCAAAGAAATAGTATATATCGAAAATGCAAATCTGGAAGAAAATACAAATGGTAATTAATCATTCTTTAAAAATTTATGAAGTTACAATTGTTTAACAAGCACATTTTATTTATTAAATTAATTATTGTGTAGGATATTATTGGATAGTGGTTAATAATTTCTTTTGTAATGTATTCTAGCTACAAGTGATGTACTACAAAATGGGTGATGCGACTCTTCTGTAAAACTCTTAATATCGGGTGGTGCGACTCTCCTGTAAAACTCTTAATATCGTTGTACGAAGAATTCAGACCAAAGGTAGGAAAAACAGTCAAATTAAAGACCAAAAAGAAAATGTGGGAAACTATAGAAATAGAAATGAAAAATTAAGGATATTGTTTTAGTGTGTTACAACTTGAGAATAAACGGAACACTTTAGAAAGAGCTTTCAAGAAGAAAACAGAAAATAACAATAAAACCGGCAGAGCACATGCAAATGCCTTACGAGAAGTAAGTTTTTGTAAGTTGAAGTATAATCATATCAATTGATATTTTGTAGAGAATTAAGTGAATGCATGCTACAAAAGTCGTCTGTTATAACAGACTTGGATCGAATAATAATGGGAAGAACCGACAGGAATTATCAATACAAGTAGATAGTGCACAAGCAAGTAGCAGTTCTAGTCCTAGCCCACAAATGGTGGAAAATAATTCTTCGAATAGTGAAACAACCTTAAATACCAGAAGAACGAAATAAGGAATTAAAATGGAAAAATGATATAACAATTTAATGTATTGCATATTAATTATAAAACATTCATAATGAATTACACATATTTCATCTCTTAAATGCTTTTCATCTTAATAATATAATTGTGTAAATCTCTGCTTTAACATCCCAAATGAGTGAGTTCAGTATCTACTGGGCATGAACTCAAATTATTTTTTTGTTTTCTACTTAAATGTCCATTGTCCTTATATGGAACAATAAGCCATTTTAGGCAAGGATACTGAATACACTACACTGTACTGTATTTAAGATCTACAATTCATTTTGATTAAAATGTAATTACATTTTTATAGTTTATCGAATGAACTGATGAGTTATTTGTTTGGCAAAGTTTACCAACACAATTTAATTGTTAAGTTATAATCAAAATAAACTGAATACGTATTTAAACAACAGGAACGAAATCATATAAAAATCAAAACGTTTAAAATATCAAGGCAAAATTAATTTATGTTATTTTCTTAATCTGATTCAAGTTCAGAACTTGTGTCATCTTCCGATAAACTAGTATTCACTACAAATTCCAAACTTTCCACTACTTCGTCAAATAATCCATCTTTCTCCAACATTTCTTGAGCCAAGCGATCCACATGCTTGCAATGTTTTTGCCAATCTAATGCTGTGATTTCAGCAAAAGCGTTTCTCACTAGCACTCCGATTTTCTTGGCGCTTTGCTGTATGTTGTTCATTGCGACCTTATGTTTTACCAAACTCCATATGAACTCAATTGGATTAAGATCCTAATGATATGGAGGCAAACGTAACACTATATGTCCATGTTTTTTTTTAATTTCATCCACATAAAATGTTTTAGTGAGGTTAAACTGTTTCACCAGTTCTAACAATTCGGCTTTCCGCATATCCCCAGTTGTTGAAACCTCATTACTTTCAAGCCAATTTCTAATTTCCTGCTTTCTTGTGGCTTGAGTTGGGGGTTTGTTAATTTGAACACTGTGGTACGGTGCATTATCCATAACAACTATCCCTTTTGTAGGCAAATTTGGGATCGACTGTTTTTCGATTCACTGCATAAAATTCTGATGATTCATGTCATCGTGGTAATCCCCTGATTTTACTCTTAGATTTGAAAATTAACAACGCGTTGTTTACAAATCCGTATGCACCACCTGTGTGTGCAATATTGTACCGCTGACCAGAACAACCAGCTTTGTATATACCTGGTTGGTCCTTTGATAATCAGCATTTACTCACCCCATAAGATGTCTAAATACGTGATTGGTTTTTTATTGTCTCCGAGAGCACAGCTGTGCTTTCGTAAATAACGAGAACGCCAAGCTACGATATCATTGCGTTCCATGAGCAATTTTCGTCAGTTTTCACATTTCTTAAATTTTAAACCAATTTTTAAAAGATTTCTTCGAATAGTTGCTTGTCCACCAGTATAATTGATCTTGTCTTGCATCTTGTTCATTAAAATTTTTAACGTCGGCACTTGCTTGTCAACCGTGAACACCTCTTGCACTGTTCTTTTTAAGATTCCTAAATCACACTCATCCATTACTATTTTGTTGGATTCTCCGCTTCTCCTTTTTTTCGAAGATGAGTCGAGTAAATCACCATCAGCCACAGCAGCTTCTTTTCTGATCCTCAAAATAGTAGCAACTGATTTCCCAACAGCAGACGCTGCAAGTTCGGTTGCCATGACCAAAGGGAATGCCCATTCGCCAGCAGCTTTTTGTCTATCAAAGAACTGTATAACATCTTTGATAATGTTTCGAGCCTCAGAATGTATAGTTTTCTTCGTAGTTCCAGCCATAATAGGGATAACCTTAAAACATAAAAATTACATTTTTATAAAAATTCTTGTACATACCTTTATTTCACAAATAAAACAACCAAATTCTTCAAAAAATCTGATTTTAATAAACAAGAGGAACACAATAAAAGGATTAAGTAACAGAACGCACGCGGAAAATGTCAGCTGTAAACTGTAATAATTTACTTTTATCTGTGAATGTACCACTTTATAATTCTCAAATACGATTGGACAAATAATTTGCCGCGTCAAAAATTTCAAATATATTATTTTAGTTGACATATTTTCCGACTATCTTGTTTGCGGAGTGGAGCTGTATTAAGAAATATTTCTCACGTTGTGGCAAAAACTAGTTTTTATACCATAAATAAAAAAAATAAAATTTTTGGCAATGCTATTTTTAATTAAAATGAAAATTTTGATCATCATACCCTAAAAATCAAACATATTAATATGTACTTATAATAAACTATTAAGAATACGTTATATTATTGTGCTTTGCCTTCCTAAGTAAAAACACAACATATGCTTGTTTGAAGTACTTGCGGTGTTTTTGCTTAGCATTTCAGTAACAAATTATGTTGTTGTTCCTAGTATCTGAAGGACGTAGGTAGAAAAAATCAAATTAATTTAATTTCATGATGTATACTTCGTTTTTGGTGACATAATAAAGATATTCCGCAAAATCTGCCATTGGCGAATGACTACTAACAATTTGGAAAGGACTTAAACTTTCAAAGTAAATTTACTAAATGACAACTGTAGATGCGGTGTCTTTGCTTAGGCCGGCAGTATTACCCTAGTTATCTTATTACCGCATAACCCAGCCAGTAAAAAATATTTGCTACTATCTGCTACTCGATAGATCCGGCTTTTAGAATTTTAATTTTATTCTAGAATAAAATAAAATTTTCCGTTATATTGTATTTGTGTTTATTTTACCTGAAGTACTTTGTTATTTTTTTTCTTATCGTTCTTATGTTAGTCATATTAATCTTAAGTGTAAATATTTAGCTTTTATAAACAAAATAGGAATAATATAATGCGTATGAAACCCTTACGAATCTATTAATTGTTCAGTGTGGTCTATCCGGATAATAGTGATCAACCCCAGTAACGACAAACAACTTTCCTTTTTACAGAATTTAAAAACCGATTGCGCTAGACCGAGGCAAATTAAAGTAAACTTTAATTAACGTAAGCAAAAGCAGCTTACAAATTGTTGCATAAAAGTTTAAATTATAAGCAAAGTGTACGCCACATTAAAAGTGACAACTTTGTTTTATTGGGAAGTACTGCCAGTTTATATTCGAAGACTGTTTTTAGTGAATTTGTACCGTTAGTTAAATTACTTGAAGCGGGCATTGGACAGGTGAACTTTTGTGTGATTGCTTAAGTTATACAAATCACTATTTAGTGCAATGGCAGCTAAAAATTAACATCGTGTTGCGGATTCCTGAATTACACGAGAAATCTGTAATAAAATTGAATGCGCAAAGAATTATTACTCATTTTATCTGATTTTGGATCCGGAGCTAATGTAAAATTTGAAAAACAGGATTTTACAATTCAAGAATGTATTGAATTAATTGACCATGCTGATTTACTGCTTAAACTGTGATGGATTGAAAGGCGTTAAATTTCAATGTTTATTAGCGATTCAGAATATTATACTTAGAAGAATTGAATAATTTTAAGTTTCCTCCACATATTTCTTACATTGAAAGAAGTTTTTTAGGACGCAGAACAATCTATCAACCAAAAATTTTAAAATTAAATTTAATGTATCTTTAGCAAGTATTTCATAAAGTACGAACATGCAAGGAAGCATTGGTGTTATTTAAAATAAATTTATTTTGAAAATTGATCTACATCATAAACTCTGAGTGCATGTATAAGTGCTTTTTTAAGCATTTAAGTGGCATAAATACATGCATATTTCAGGTCCTTTAAGTGCATATAAATCCTAAGCCAAGTCATTATTTTATAACAGTGCTTGAAAATTTAATTTGAAACTTAAGGTTTTATTTTAATAACGTTTTAACTTAATGGTCAATATTGCGGAACTATTACTTAAAGTTGGTATTTGTACAAAGATTTATTACTAATGTCATTTCCGATAAAAAGAATCATGACGTTAATCTCATACAAACTAACACCTTTCGTGTTTTAGTTTTATATGAAATATTTAATTAAACGTACATTATGCGACAATTAAGTAAATCGATATTTATTGAAGATTTACAGCTTTCTGGAAACAATTCCCAGTCGTGTACTTTTATTGGTGTGTGTAATAATTTAATTGCCGTTTTTATTATACTCCGTTTCATGTTTGACAAATTACAGTCACTACCGATAGCTGGTTAATAAAAAAAATTAAATTATTTATGATTAGTAAACGAAAGTTGATTTCACATACGGAAGGTGATTTATTAAATTTAGGAAAGCATATTTATTTTTGTTGCGTTCCAGAATTTGTAACCTACTTCAGCTCTACAGTTTATATTTTTAATTCTTTACCCTTTTTGGCTCTCAGGGGAGCTCGTAATTTGCACTACTTTGGTGTGTTGCGTGGCCTAGAGCACAAATTGAAAGTACATTAATTTGTAACAATTTATTATAGTTAATATTGATATAAAAATAAGTGAACAATCCTGAAGAAAAGGAAAAACAAAATAAAATTAATAATGTTCAACTTAATAAAGGATAATGTATGAAAAAAATTAAATACTCCTTATGGCGGTGGTTGTTCCCACTTAATTTGGCCACTGACGAGTCGCTCTGGGTCGGTTACTTTTCTTCCTGTCTGGTGTCGCTGTTTAGAATTACTGAAATTAAGTGCATGTGCGAATTAACCCTTAATATTTGTTTCGGAACTCTGTTGTGCGATATGGACTATACAGTGCTAGTCAAAAGTCCCCTCCCCCCCTTGTATCTTTTGAATGGTTTTACTTATACTAATGAAATTTGGAGGGTGAATATGAACGGATATAATCTTCTCAACTAGTCATGACAAGTGACGTAATAGTCATATATGACGTCACAGGGCCACAGTGACCAATAATTTTAAATAGTACCTTATGGCAAGTGACATCTCGTTTGAAAAGCATTAAAATTACCTATTCAGTCATACTAATTTTGTTAAGGTTTAGGTTGATTTTGATCGAAAAATTAAATAAATACTATAGTTTGGCATTTAATTAATCAAGATTGTAAAGTCTGCCTCTGGTTAATTGTCAAAAAAGTTGACGTTTTTTAATTCTCTCGTTGTTTTCACTTTGATAAGTTTTTACACCTTGACTATTCAGTTTAATTATTCTTTAACGCGACGTTTAAGTGTCTACATAGACAAAATGGTACGTACGGTAGCCGACAAAGTAGCAGCTATCTTAATAATTGGTGAATGTAGAAACAATTTCCATGCAGCGGAACGTCTTCTTAATGAGAGGTTATTTGAGGGCTTCTTCAGAAGTTTGAAGCAACCGGTAGTGTTCAAGATGTCAAACGATCTGGTCGACCAACAATTAGTGACGACAAAAAAATCGACATAATTGCAGAAATGGTAGTACATCCTACTTCTTCTACAGCCCAAGTTGCGTCTATATGTGAAGTCAGTCAAAGGGCAGTACGTAGGGTGTTGGCTAAAAACAAATTTCATCCATACAAATTAAAAATGGTGCACCAACTTTCAGATGATGACCCCGACCGAAGATTAGAATTCTGTGAAAATATGTCCAATCAAATTATCCAACACCCAGACTACATAAAATCAATTTGTTTTAGTGACGAAAGTACTTTCTTCCTCAATGGAAACGTTAACACACAAAATGTGAGATATTGGAGTGACACAAATCCTCAAATCTTTCGTAAAAAATATACTCAATTTCCAGAAAAATTAAATGTTTGGACAGGTATTTTGGGAAACCACATAGTTGGACCTGTTTTTCTCAATGCTAACTTAACCGGTGAAGTGTATCTGGAGATGTTACAAAACGCAATTGAACCATTAATTCTTGAAATTTTGGAAGATAATCTAGATGAATTCGGCAACTTAGAAATAACGTTCCAACAAGATGGTGCTCCTGCACACTATTATAGTGCAGTAAGACGTTACTTGGATGAAGAATATCGTGGCAGATGGATTGGACGACGAGGTCCGATAGAATGGCCAGCTCGATCACCAGACCTGACACCATTAGATTTTTTTCTGTTGGGGTACTTAAAATCTAAGGTTTACGCTACAGCACCTGGCAGTATGCACATTTTGAAAGAAAGAATTGTTGAAGAATGTAGAGCAATTTCCGCAGACACATTTGAACTAGTACGACAAGAGTTTAGCAATAGGATGCATTACTGTCAGGAATTAAGTGGAGCACATTTCCAACATTTACTATAAGAATTGGTCCTTGAATCTTGATTAATTAAATGCCAAACTATAATTTTAGTATTTATTTAATTTTTCTATCAAAATCAACCTAAACTCTAACAAAATTAGTATTACTGAATAGGTAATTTTAATACCTTTCAAACGAGATGTCACTTGCCATTAGGTACTATTTAAAATTATTGGTCACGGTGGCCCTGTGACGTCATATATGACTATTACGTCACTTATCATGACTAGTTGAGAAGCTTATATCCGTTTATATTCACCCTCCAAATTTCATTAGTATAAGTAAAACCGTTCAAAAGATACAAGGGGGGGGGACTTTTGACTAGCACTGTATAACAGTTTACAAGTTTACAGGTTTTTTCAATTAATTTTTGAATTAAATTACGTGTTTGAAAGGATATAAGTAGGTTAGGATTGCTTATTAGGTCATGAAAATTATAATTACCACTATAATAATAAGAATAAGGGTTGTTATGCGGTGGAATAAATTATAGAATAGGGGTTATTAACGTAATGTTGTCATTCAAAAATTGAAATTTTAATTGAAAATATTAGATGTGACTGGAATTTGTCCTTGTGTATATTTATTTGTACGAATCGGGTTAATTTTAAACAACTTTGCAAATACGGGAATATACTAATGAATGGATTATAAATACAAAGGCGAATAATACAATTATGTTAGGTGAATGGGAAATTTTGTAATTAATGAATGATGGTTCCTACATTACCAAATGAACATGATTTTAATGGTGGTGAGAATTTGAATGTGGTGGTGTGTGGATAGATATAAGGGAGTTCAGGTGGCGGTGTAGATGGTAGAAGTTTGTTTACTGGCGGGTTAGTGTAATCCGGAACGAGAAATAGCAGGATGAATCAGGAGAGAGAGAGAGAGAGAAATATGTCGTGGTAATATGAGTGTTGGCTGGACTTGGTGGTGTGAGGTGGCAGCGCTGGATACTGGTGGAGGTGGTGGATGAGAATTTGCCTTGCTGACAAATCTATTTCCTTTTCGGGGCCGTAACTACCGACAATGGTACTAGTGTCACTAGATTATTCTTAATACTCCCCTCATGGTAGTAAAACTCAGAAGGACCGTATCAAGAATGACCGTGAATTGTAATCGTTAAGGGATGATAAGTTGCACGAGATATTATTTATCCGGGACCGAGACCACCGTCAATAATACTGACGTCTCTCCGTAATCTTTATACACTCTCCTCGTCGTAGTGAACGCCAAGAAGACCGTACACAAGATTACTTCTGATCAGACAGGTTATAATAATAGTTAAAATTCAAGCAACTCAGGATACTATATTCACATGATTAAATATAGCAGGACAGAGAACAAGAATTGTAAAATAATAATGAGAAGAATAGTGAGAATAATAATTTGTAATGTAGGCGGTCGGCTATTATTCGTGAGACTACCCCCCGGGACGCCACTGTAACTTATAATTATCATCTAGTTAGTGATAACTTAGTGTCTTATCACAATAAACAACACTGCCAAATTTCAACAAAATCGGCAAAAGGGATCTTTGAGATGTTGATGAAAACCGTTTTTTTTATTGTTGACACACTGTATCTTGAAAACCAGACTTTTTAGGACACATGTTTATATGAACTTTTCTACTTGAATTTGGTTCAGTAATGCGCCCTTGAAATTACGTCCTATCATGAGGTTACCCCTGTATATATATGTACATGTGTATATACAGGGTGTTCCTAAATATCATGTACATACGGAATGGAGTAATTCTTTGGGTTATTTCATGACTAAAAGTTTATATAAACTTAGGTCCGTAAACGCTTCGTTGCTGAACTACACGGTGTTGGAGCTTCAAATTTTTTTTAGTTTTGTCTTTATAGTTCCTGTAGTTTTTAAGATAGTTAGCTCAAATTTTGGACATATGTTACGCTGTGGGACTTATATCATTGGGAATCCCAAATGGTTGTGAGAATCTACAGGGGGTTATTTTCTCAGGGGTCTTGCCCATTTTCTCCCACTGGTAGATTCTAAAATACAAAGTAATTTTTCTGTTTTATTTAGAAACTTTTTGGTCTCTAGTTTGTAGTTTTTTCGTATCTGCCACCGTTATCGAAAAAAAAAATAAAAACGGTTTTCTATAGCAATGATTTATTACAATAAGAAAAACCTCAATAATATCCATAACAAAACAATGTTACAAAAGATGTTGAAAGTGGCCTCCTCCGATCCGTTGACATGCCTCCGCTCTTCTTCTCATTGATTCCGGTACTCTCTGGAACACCCTCAGTGTATTTCTTACGGTTTCAAATGCATCTACTATTCGATTTCTTAAGTCATCTACAGTATTCACTGGTCTTTTATACACTAGAGATTTGAGATGCCCTCATAGGAAAAAATCTAGGCTAATGTCCACCCCGTCCTATCCACTTGTTATCATAGACCATTTAAATACTCCCTAGCTAAAATAGAAAAATGCACTGGAGACCCCATCGTGCATATACCACATTTCATTTCTCACCAAAAGAGGCAAGTCTTGGAGTAATAAAGGCAATTCACGTTGCAAACAAAACAAAATTTTACAATCAAAATTGGGGTCTACTGCTAGTCGATTAAGGTACCACTGACAGAAATTCATCCTTAAAGGGAAATCTCGGGCACGGCAAGGAATCACGCAGGATACGCCCAACAACTTGATGACTAATATGTGAACACACCAGAGATTTTTCTGGTGCTATGTCTGCGTGTTCTTCTATTTCATTTAGAACAGCTTCTTCGATCAGTGGTGTTCTAACAGCACGTGGTCTACCAGAATCATTGGTTCCAGTTTCTGCCTATGAATATTTCAGAATATTCGATGATCAGGTATCACTCTGTTGGGATAGCGCTCCATGTACAGTCGTAATGCTTCTCTTGCATTTCTATTCGCAAGGTCATAGATGAAGTTCATCTCAGCCATTTCAGAGTTCGTAAAATTTGCCATTTTTGCGAGATTACAACGAATATTTAAAACACTTTTACACCTTACAGTTTACAGCTTAAACCATTAATTTGTAAATGTGCACACAAATTATGATTCTAAATGCGAACTGTCACAATTAATAAAAACAAGAGATTATCAAATAAAGCTAAAGCCTACTAGACAATTTTAAATATTTTAATTTCATCTAGCGAATTATAGAACATCGTTTTTATTTATTTTTTTCGATAACTGTTGTAGATACGAAAAAACTACAAGAGATCAAAAAGTTTCTGAACAAAACATAACAATTATTTTGTATTTTAGAATCTGCTAGTCGAGCACAGCAAAAAAGTTAAGTGGGAGGAAAGGGGTATGACCCCTGAAAAGGTAACCCCCTGCAGATTCTCACAACCACTTGGCATACTTAATGATATAAGCCCCATTACGTAACATATGTTTCAAATTTGAGTTATATCCTGAAAACTGCAGCAACCAAAAAATTTTGAAACTTCAACGCCCTGTAGTTCAGTAACGAAGCGTTTACGGACCTATGTTTATATAAACTTTTAGTCATGAAATAAGCCAAAGAATTACTCCCTTCCGTATGTACATGACATTTCGAACACCTGTATATATATATATATATATATATATATATATATATATATATATATATATATATATATATATATATATATATATATATATGTATTCGGTGGATAGCTCCTTAGCCATTAAACTTAGAAGATAAGTTTAAATACGAAAGTTGTCTATTTTTATAAGCTGCATAATCTAAAAATAGTTTGGTTTTTACAGGGTGTAATATAAAAACGGTACAATATAGAACTTTTGATTTTTAAATAGAACACCCATATATATTATTTTATTTTTCGATTCTACTTATAATTTTACATCTTTTGTATAAGAATTACTTATAAGCTAAATCTTACAGTTTTTGAGATATTTGCTGACATTTTTATGTAGTATTTCAAGTAGACGTATCTCAGTTATTTTTAAAGATAAAAAAATAATCTTTGGTATAGAATTTGTTCAAACATGAGCTTACTTTAATACTGTCAAAATTGGATTTCAATATACACGGTGATCACAAAAATTAATTTAATAACATAATTTTGAAAATGCTATATCTTCATTTTTTTAATGGCACACCCTATATTTTTTAATGCCTTGTCTTCGTCTATTAATCGGCTTTCATTTCTATTAAATATGTTCTATACCTATCTCTAATAGTTTCGGAGATATTTAAGTTTGTTAAATTTTTTTCGTTGATAACACTGAAGAAGAGTAAAATTAGTCGGTCAAAGCAAGCTATAAATACATAAGAAACTAAAAAACATATTAACTGAAATACAAACATTTAAAATTATAATAAATGATCAATCTCACCACCATTTTGTTGCTGGCAAACATGAATAAACGGGTGATCACAAAAATTAATTGAACAACGTAAATTTGAAAATGCTATATCTTCCTTTTTTTAATTAACACACCTTATGTTTTTTAACGCCTATTAGTCGGCTTTAACTTTTATTAAATATGTTCTACACCTATCTCTAATAGGTTTCGGAGATAAGTTTGTTCAATTTTTTTCGTTGATAACACTGATGAAGAGTAACATTAGTCGGTCAAAGCAAGCTGTGGATACATAAGAAACTAAAAAATATTAACTGAAATACATAAATTGTAATTATAATAAATATTGTATGAAACCTCCATTTTTAAGGAATATTTAAAATGTTTTTAAACGATTCATCGTAAAATTAAACAATTTAATCAAAAGAGCGTAAAACAAAAGATGAACGAAAACAAATGAAGAAATCAAACTTGTCAAACAGTGCTAATATTTGTGTAGTATTGTATACTTACTTCCTAAATTACAAAATGAATTTTCCGAAAGAAGAACTTGTTAATATGATTTACGTCCTTGGTGGAAGCGATAAAAATTGTCTTTTATCTCATCGAATTTATAAGCAAAAATTTCTAAATGCACGACACCCGCAAGTTTCAGCATTTACAAGATTGAAAGAGCGTTTCGAGCAAACAGGCAGTATTCATTACGTAGACAATTTAGAACGAGAAAGAACCGCAATTAACGAAGGTAATGAACATTTAGCTCTTCAATCCGTGATTGAAAATCCTCACGTTTCTTGCCGACAATTGGAAGTAGAAGTTGGAGTTTCAAAAACATCAGTTAATAGAATTATAAAAAAATATAAATCTCATCCATACCATGTCCAACTTGCACAAAAATTAGACGAGGATGACTTCGTTAATAGATTAAACTTTTGCAATTGGGCCATAAATAAAAATTTAGAAAAACCCAACTATTTTAGCACGATCTTATTTACTGATGAAGCTACTTTCCACAAAAATGGATACGTTAATAGACATAATTTCGATTATTACGATACTGAGAACCCCAGATTTATAATTCCTGTTGATCATCCATACCGCTGGTTACTTAATGTTTGGGCCGGAATTATTGGGGAAATAATATTATAGGACCATATTTTTTTGAAAACACGGGCAATGGAGATTCATTTTTAAACTTCTTGCGCAACAAATTTGAAACTTTCATTGAAGATTTACCTTTACAAACCCTTAGATAAATGTGGCTGCAATTAGATGGCACTCCTCCACATTTTAGCAGAAACGTTAGAAATTATTTAAATGTCCAGTTTCAAAACAAATGGATTGGAAGAGGAGGGCCGATGTCCTGGCCTGCAAGATCGCCTGACTTGACAAAGCTGGACTTTTTTCTTTGTAGTTGGATTAAAGAAAAAGTCTATCAAACTCCTCCAACGACTGTAGATGATATGAACGCAAGAATTAGAGACGTCATTCAAAATATAAATGTTTCCACGTTACGAAAAGTAAATTTGTCGTTTATTCAATGACTTCATGTTTGCCAGCATTGAACATTTATTATAATTCTAAGTGTTTGTATTTCAGTTAATATGTTTTTTAGTTTCTTATGTATTCATACCTTGCTTTGACCGATTAATGTTACTCTTCTTCAGTGTTAATTGAACAAACTTTAATATCTCCGAAACTATTAGTGATAGGTATAGAACATATTTAACAGAAATGAAAGCCGACTAATAGACGAAGACAAGGCATTAAAAAAATATAGGGTGGCATTTAAGAAAATGAAGGTATAGCATTTTCAAATTTATGTTATTGAATTAATTTATGTGATCACCCTGCATATTGAAATCCAATTTTGACAATAGATTAAAGTAGCTTATGTATGAATAAATTCTGTACCAAAGATTATTTTTATCTTTAAAAATACATAAAAATGTCGGTTTTTAGTTAACTTTGCAAATATCTCAAATGGAATACACATTTTGAATATTTTATAACGTTATTGTACAAAATTTGATTTGAATATTTCAATTCCAAAGAGCTTCTTCTGCGCTTAACCTGTGTATTAAGGTCCAAACCTTTTTTATTTGAATATTTTGCTAAATTTTACCCGACAGCCCGCATTCCAAATTATTATTCGCATTATTCTTCTCATTATTATTTTACGATTCTTGTTCTCTGTCCTGCTATATTTAATCCTGTAGATATAGTATCCTGAGTTGCCTGAATTTTAAATATTATTATAACGTGCCTGTTAGATTCAATCCATAACTACCTGACATTCTGATTATTAATTTCAATTCAAAACCTCACCCCATCCACCCAAATTGTGATCAGAAGTAATCTTTTGTACGGTCTTCTTGCCGTTCACTACCACGAAGAGAGTGCATAAAGATTACGAAGAGACGTACTATTATTGACGGTGGTCCAGGTCCCAGTTAAATAATATCTCGTGCAACTGGTACTGTCCTCTCTGAGTTTTACTACCACGAGGGGAGTATTAAGAATAATCCAGTGACACTATTACCGTTGTCGGTGGTTACGGCCCCGAAAAAGGTAATAGATTTGCGAGCAAGACAAATCCTCATCCACCACCTCCACCAGTATCCATCGCTGCCACCTCACATTACCAAATCCAGCCAACACTCATATTACCACCAAATCTCTCTCTTTCTCTCTCTCTCTCTCCTGATTGATCCTGCTATCTCTCGTTCCTGATTACACTAACCTGCCAGTAAACAAGCATCTACCATCTAGACCGCCAGCTGAACTCCCACACCTCCATGTTCCAATTCTCACCACCATTAAAATCAAGTTCATCGGATCATACTATTCATTAAACAAACCTGGTCATTTACGAACCATCATTGATTAATCACAAAATCGCCCATTCATCTGACAATTATTTTAATCGCCCTGTATTTACATTCCATTCATTTATATTTCCGGATTGGCAAAGTCTCTTAAAATTAACCCAATTCGTACAAATAAATACACAAGGACCAATTCTAGTCACATCTGATATTTTCATTTAAAAATTCGATTTGTGAATGACAACATTATCTTAATAACCCCTTTTCTATCATTTATTCCACCGTATAACAACCCTTATTCTCATTATTAGGTGGTGATTATAATTTTCATGACCTCATAAGCGACCCTAACCTACTTATATCGTTCCAAACACATAATTTGATTCAAAAATTAATCGAAAAAACAAAGGAGAACTCGCCAGTAAACTCTTCTTTGAAGTCATGTAATCCATATCGCACAGAGTTCATTGCACCTTGTTAATTATTCTCACCATAATTAACACTTCCTCTTCCGAAACAAATATTAACGGTTAATTCGCACTTAATTTCAATAATTACAGAGAGCGACACCAGACAGGAACAACCCCAAAGCGATATCATCAGTGGTGTAGCCAAATTAAATGGGAATAACCACCGCCAAAAGGAGTATTTAAGTTTTTTTCATACATTTTCCTTTATTAAGTTGAATATTGTTAATTTTATTTTGGTTTTTCTTTTCGCAACTAACTATATATGAAAAATAAAGGAGTTGTTACCTCCGAGAACTAATTTGATGCCCTTTTACCGTTACTGTAAACAGCTTTATTATATCAAACAAATGTTATGAAATTTCATCGTTGTTTTGTTTACATACAATACGGACATTATTTGTGTATGAGCAATACCTAAAGGTTTCCAGTTTCGGTTTGGTCGTTTACGTTGTCCGAATTAAAATTACAACGGATTTTATAAATGTGCAACTAGTCGATATTCACTTGGTGTGCGGTCTTGTAGATTGTAAACGTGCATTAGCTCGCCGTTTATACTCGGAACGTTTTCCAAACCAGAGGCTACCGAGTGAAATGACGTTTGTGCATGATCGTCTCAGACAGAATGGCACCTTTGAAATTCCGAATGGTGGTTGTGGTAGATCTCGAACAACCAGAACATTAGGCATGGAAGAACTGGTCTTCTAAGCTATCGAAGAAGCTCCTTCTACAAGTACAAGAAAAATACAGTCTGCTGAGGGCTGCTCGAAGAGTTTTAAAAAGTCAGCAACTGTACCTGTATCACGTTCAAAGAGTTCAGACTCTTTTAGAACATGACTACCCTAATAGACAACGTTTTTGTGAACATTTGAACAATAAATGTGCCAGAAATCCCCAATTTTTGTCATCAGTACTTTTTACTGATGAAGCAGGGTTCAACTGGCATGATATTTTGAACCTCCACAACACCCACCATTGGGTGAGAACTCGTTTGTCATTGTACAATCAAGGCATCAACATAATTTTTTATTGAATGTTTAGGTGGGTATTGTTGACGATAGTTTTATTGGTTCAACTATCTACACTTCCTTCAACGTTATATAATCAATATCATGGAAGCTGTGCTTCTAACTAATAGACATCGCATGTGGTTTATGCACGGTGATGCTCGTCCTTACTTCAGCAATGCTGTGGGAGTATACTCGTACTTAGACGTACAATATAGGAACAAGTGGTTTAGTCGTGGCGGCCCGATAGCGTGGCCGGATTTAAACCCAATAGATGTTTTCATTTGGGGTCCTCGGTATATTCAACGCCTCTAGATAACAGCTGAGAGAGCGGATTGAAGATGAATGCCTGGAGTATTAGAGAAGCCTATGCGGTGACGATTAGAGCAGTGTGTTTTGCTCAATGGAGGTCACAAGGAACACTTACTCCAATGGAAAAAGTTCCCACACGTTTTCTACTCTCGTAATATGTTCTTAATCACTCGTAATAATGTTCGTAATAAAATGCTTATTCAACTGTTTTGTATTAAACACTACAAAAATTGGAATAGCCATAGCTTTTTTTATTGATCAACCAATTTCATTAAACAAGGTATTGTTAGACTTGTATTAAAAAGTTCTAAAACTTTTCTCTTGCAAGTTTTTTTCAAACGTACTGGTTTTCATTGAATTGGATTTAAAAATTTTTAAGCATCTGCGATTTTAAAATTTGATAAAATAAAACAAATATTTTTCGAAATTTTAGATATTTGAGTTAGTCAAATATCTGCTAAGTTTCATGAACATATTGATCGAGTAACAGAAGACAGCATCTGCTTTGAAATGTGATATTGTTCTCATCTTACCAACACCGTCAGTAGAATACTGGCACCATGCCGCCATTTTGTTTTTTTTTATGATGTCACAAACTCCGCCCCCTGGGACACCTTAATCGCCATTTTCTTTTCTGACGTCATAGACTCAGCCAGTTCCCAGCCCCTTTTTTGTACTCGCCCACGTGTGGGGCGTATTATGTCCTTGAGATCGATCTCGGGTTTAGCCTTGGAGTTGGTGTAGGGGTCGACCACGGAGTTGGCCTTGTGCTGGGGATTTGTATTCTAATAAAAGGCCCTAGTCTATTAAGACAGAAACCCGTTCGCAGACTTTGCCTCTGTCATAAAAATATGTATTCTTATAATGGGGAAGAAGAATTAGTAGATAAGGCATGTAAAGATGATGACAAGTGTTTTCACAATAAAAAGATGTTATTTAATCTATGCTTATTATTATTAATATTTATTAGGGCCAGTTTCGATTTTTATCAAATATTTGAAGGATAAAAAACCCAAGCATAGACCTTGAACATACCGATTATGTTCTATGCAAATCTTTAAGTCTGAAATTTAAGCGTTAGCTCAAATTTTTCAATATTTGAATAATGACCTTACGCTAGACATAAATATATGTTAACTTAAAAATACACATAAAATACATGTTAACTGAAAAATTCTAGACCGACCGACCGCTTCTATCAAATATCAATAACCTTGATACATGTTAACTTAAAAAGCCCAAGGCCAACCGCTTCTATAAAATATCAATAATACAAGGTCATCTCAAAATATCATCCATTACAATGCATGAATCATCCGTTTTATGCTGAAGATGACTTTAATTTCAATCTCAAGGTCATTATTCAGATATTGAAAAATTTGAGCCAACGCTTAAATTTCAGACTTAAAGACTGCATAGAACATAATCGGTATGTTTAAGATCTATGCCTGGGTTTTTATATCCTTGAAATATTTGATAAAAATCAAAACTGGCGCTAATAAATGTTAATTAATAATAAACATAGATTAAATAACATCTTTTTATTGTGAAAAGTACTTGTCATCATCTTTACATGTCTTATCTATTAATTCTTCTTCCCCATTATTAGAATACAATTTTTTATGACAGGGGCAAAGTCTGCGAATGGGTTCCTGTCTTACAAGACTAGGACCTTTTATTAAAATATAAAGCCCCAGCGCAAGGCCAACTCCGTGGTCAACCCTTAGACCAACTCCAAGGCCAAACCTGAGGTCGATCTCAATGCCAATATACGCCCCACACGTGAGCATGTACAAAAAGGGACTGGAAACGGGGTGAGTCTATGACGTCAGAAAAAAAATGGCGACTAAGGTGTTCCAGGCGCGGGGGGGGGGGGCTTGTGGCACCATAAAAAACAAAATGGCGGCCATGGTGCCGTATTCTACTCACGTGCCCTATAGCGTATGTAGTTTAGATACTGTGGTCGGTCGGTAGGGAAATAATTAAACCACCCTGTATATACATACATAAGCCTAGTATATCTGTTGTTAATAAATAATGTAATAAATAATTTACATACATTTAATCTGAGAATATTATCTTAAGTTCAAAGTGGAACCATTATATTTTTAAACTAAAAACATTAACTTTAAGATTATTTAAATTTTAATAAATTGTTGGCAGTTATTTACATTTAATTAAACTATAATATGCAAACGGTATTTTTATTCTTAACATCATTTTGTGTTATACGTGCATGTTTTGCAAATACGTGTGAAGAATTCTCATTTCCAAAAAGTAATATTTGGGTTCAAGAGTACGATGCAGGAAGTCTTCAAGAATTTGAAGGATGTATAACATCAGATCAATTAAAAAATGGTTCTATGAACTTGGAGTATATTCAGATACAAAAGATGAGTTTGCCAACTTTAAGGAAAGGTGCAGTTGCTGATATTCCAACAAATTTCACATTACTAATTGTGGACCTTGATCTTAAAATAATTAAAGAAAAAGCATTTTTAAACCTTCCACTTATTTTCGGGATTATTTTAAATAATAACTTAATCGAATGGTTAGAAGAAAATGCATTTTCAAACCTACCCTCTTTGGATCATATTGATTTATCCAGTAATCAACTTGAAATATTATTGCAAAACACATTCATAGATCTGCCGAATTTAAAATACATGTATCTGTCTGATAATAGAATCAAAGCTTTTAATCAGTACTGGTTTCATAACACACAAAGTTTATATTTATTGTCGTTGATTAATAATCTAATTCCTTCAATATCTAGAGCTGCTTTTATTACATTGGCAAGTTTAGAAATGCTCAGTTTATCAAATAATACCATTTCATACATACACAAATCAGCGTTTCAAGGATTAAACCATTTACAGTACTTATCACTTGATGCAAATAGATTAAAAAATATAGAAGTGGAGTTTGAATTAACACCAAAACTAAGATTTTTAGATATTAGTGAGAATCAAATAACTTACATATCTGATCAAACAATGGTAACTCTACAAACGAGATTACGTGAAATTTGGATCAATTTTAATCCCTGGCAATGTAGCTGTATTAACAAAATAATCAAATGGGAAACTGCTGAACATAATTATATTGATGTTCGCTGGAGATGTAAAAATAAAGAACTTTTTTGTGTTGTGCCAAAAGTAAGCCATGATAAATGTGTTGAGCTTCGGGATGAACATTTTTATAGCGATTACTTAAAACCATTTACAGGTTCTTGTTCACCTGAATTATAACATTTTTAGAAAATATTAAAATAAAAATGTTCAATTATATCCGTTTTATGTAGTGGGTATCTACAACATTGTCTGCACAGTACACATTGTAAAATGTATATGTATCTATTTTTCTATTATAGTAATTAGGTTTAATTGTGCTTATTATTCAAGCATGTTGTATGTAGAATGTAACAATATTTCAACACAACCCTCTCTATTATCAAGATTTGAAATTAAATCTGCTTTCTGGAAAGCTGCTTTCTTATAACCCTATGTTTTTAAAACAAATATAATTCATGTACTCTGGACATGTTGACAATTTAGACGAGGACTCCATATTAAAGACGACTCCTTCAGGCGCCTGGTGAACGAAAGCTTGCCTAAATGACGTAATAATCAACCTTATAGATGTACTCTTGTATAAATAATATAGTTGAAATTATGAGAGAATTGCGATATCGGATTAGCACTTTTATTCAAACACTACGGTCAAACATGCAACTTTGTCGTTTTTACACATGTTATATGACGAAGACGGAAACAAACTTGTTGTGTATAACCCCGCGAGTGGTGAACTAAAACCTATACTTTGCTTTAAAACGTAGGTTCAATTCAAGTACGTACGTTAGAAGAAGATGCAAATGTGCATCGGCATGTTTTTATATAAATGGCAAATATCGACATATAATCATTTACACAGCGGTATTTTACTTATATCGTTTTTAAAATGTTACAAACTTAACTAAATCAAATTGAATAATTCTCATTTATTTAAAACATGCATAAATAAATTCATTGTGACGATATAAACAATTAAGCTCCTAAAAGTACCTACACAATTAAAAAACAATTTTTGATGAGCCCGAATACCTACATAATACATTAATATACAATTTATATAAAATCGTGTTACTATCTAATTGCTTACGATTTATTCCTTAACACTTTCAGTGCTGACGACGTCTTTCGACGCCATCGGTATACTCACGTTCTATGCTTCAGTACGTTGTTAGCCTGCGAGTAGAGGTGTTGTGCGGCCGTCAGCGTGTAGAATAAGTGTGAAATACACGTAAAATTTAGTTCGTTCGATTTCGCAATGGAACATAGCGAGGCGGGACCTTCGAGCGCAAAAAGGCCCCGAATGTGTAAAAATACGAGGCAAAATAAAGAACCGTTAACAGACGAGGAGTTAAAACAATATTTGATGAACTCGGACGATGATTTCGAAGAACCGGACTTTATGGAATCGAGTGAGTGTGAGTCAGATAGTTCTGACAATAGCGATGGCGCAGAAATTGGTATACCAGTTGACGATACAGACTTTGATTTTATTTCGGATGTGGACACCTCAATTCAAGATGTGGATATCCCAAATCAACTAGCAAATATCGCCCAAATAACAAAACGTGGACCTTCCCGTAAAACTCCCGATAATCCCATTGTATGGGACGCGGTGGCAACTGATCCTATGTAAATTCCTTTCACAAAACAAAGAAAATTATTAGTTCTGCCCAACGGTAAGTTATACTTCTCATACATTTACGATTTTCTAATAGTTTTATTGTTACAGGCAACAAACCAATTGATTATTTCAATTTATTGTTCGACAAACATTTAAAAGAAATGATAGTTGAGGAAACTAACGCATATGCAGAGGAAGTTTTTCTCCTGGAGAATACGGCGGAGAAATCTCGCATAACACGTTGGATTCCAATAAATGAAGATGAATTGAAAATATTTATTGGATTAGTGTTTCATATGGGTACTATTAGAATAAATAGGCTACATGACTATTGGAAAAAGCATCGACTCTTCAACTTACCTGGTTTTTCTAGTTTCATGAGCAGAGACCGTTTTATGATAATTTTGAGATGTCTGCACTTCCACCGAAACCCTTCATCTGATGAACCAAAGCCAGCTGACAGATTATTCAAAATTAGGTCAATGGTCAATTATTTCAACTCAAAAATGAATGAAATTTATTATCCAGATAAAAATCTCTCACTCGATGAGTCAATGATCTTATGGCGCGGTAGATTGCTTTTCAGGCAATATATTAAAAATAAAAGGCATAGATACGGCATAAAATTGTATTTGCTCACAGAGCCAGATGGCCTAATTTTAAAATTTGCTATTTACGTTGGCCTACTAGACGATTATGGTGGCAAAGGGCATGCTGCGAATATAGGGTTGCATTTGGCAGAAGAGAAGTTAGATGCGGGACATGCAATATATTTAGATAACTACTATAATAGTTACGATCTTGCGTGCAAATTGTTGGCCAGGAAGACCTATTGCAATGGAACACTTAGGGTTGATAGAAAAGACAGTCCACTTGACGTGAAAAATACCAGGTTGAAAAAGGAGAAATCATTGCGTGTTATTCAAACAGTGTGATGATTGGTAAATGGAAGGACAAAAGAGACGTGTTCTACATATCTACAGAGTTTGGTAATAATTTGAGGAAATATTATAACAGGAAAAGAATAAACCTGAAGCAATATGGCACTATAACAATTGTATGGGGGGAATAGATAAAAAAGACCAGATGATGGCCTATTATCCTTGCGAAAGGAAAACACTCCGATGGTACAATAAAATCGGGTTACACATTATCCATATGATTTTGACGAATGCCTGTTTCTTGTATAGAAAGTTCGAAAAATCCAAGATTTCGTTATATGATTTCAGAATTGAAATCTTGGAATACCTACTTCCAGAAAAACGAACTAAAAAAAGCAACAGCAACCCGCTGATCCGACTCATTTACCAAAAAAAAAACCCTCCAACAGGAACAACCAAAAAGCATGCACATCGAAGATGTACCTATTGTACTAAAAATAAAGTGAGGAAAGAGACTGTTTACCACTGTGCGACCTGTCCTGGAAAGCCTGCCCTTTGTTTCGAACCATGTTTTACGAAATTTCACGAATCTGTATAAATTAACAGTTTGACCTGCATGACGTCTTTTGACGCCATCAGCCTCTCGCTAAGATTTTCATTGCGGGAGGCTGACGACGTCTTTCGACGTCATGGCACATGACTTTATTTTTGTATTTTTTTCAAAATAAATATTTTTTACATGTCAATAATGTTCTCATTATTAATTTTTTCACGAAAAACACCGTCAGCTTCTGGTTGTCTGTTACCATATTATATCAGCACTGAAAGTGTTAATTCGGAACCTTCAACAAGCTGTGACGCTTTTACGTTGCTGTGATAGCGCAAGAATGTTCGTTGTGTCCCTACCAAAAATAAGTGTTAGTAAAATTATAAAAACAGTTTATCCAGTTAAAAAATAATACAAAATAACTGAACACTGATTCGGTGGTTTCTCGGGCGCCAATCCAGGTGAGCGGTGATATCTTTCCCTGGAGGCCTGGATTTCCCATGGAGATAACTTCAAGAGTGTCACTGGTCCGGGGGATCTCCATGGAGACGTCGGTTTGCCAGGGGTCTTCGAAGGTAGTGGATCGGTGCCACTGTAACTATTTTAATGTAAATGTTTTAATTTTTTTAATTTTCTAATCCCCTAGAAGTGCCCCACACACACAGATAGATACACACACACACACACACGCACACACACACGCACACACACACAAAATCAAAGACGAGATTCTCTTATAAAAATGTATTTTTCGTATTGTTTAGGCCACAACACGTCGAGAAATGTAAAAAAAAAGTGTTTGAAAATTTAAACCGATTACACATCTTTCTCAGACACACACCCGCGCACACACACGCACGCACGCACACACACGCACACATGCACACATACACACACATACACACACACACACACACACACATACACACACACACACACACACACACACACACACACACACATACACACACATACACACACACTCACACACACACACACACACACACACACACACACACACACACACACACACACACACACACACACACTCAGTCACACACACAAACACACACTCACGCACGCACGCACGCACGCACGCACACGCACACACACAATCGGACACGAGATTTTCTCTTCTAAAAATGTATTTTTCGTACTGTTTAGGCACAACACGTCGAGAAATGTAAAAAAAGTGTTTGAAAATTTAAACCGATTACACAGCTTTCTCGTTACACGTACGTACGCAAATAGTTTATTTATAAAACAAACAGCGAAAAAAATCAGTTTTAAAAATAAGTTGCACCCACGGTTTAAAGAATGTATAATCTAAACAATTAAGGAATCATGAATTAATCGGTGGTAATTCTCCAAATGAATGATATCATTAACTGATCATTAATCGGATCGGTTTATACGTTGGAACACTCCCAGAGAGAATGTTTATGTGCTGATCCAAGTAACAGGATTGCTATCTCTATAGTATTACGTTTCGATTTTGGGTACCAGAAAAATACACCTTTGTTACGAAGGGTGACGCTTTTACGTTGCTGTGATAGCGCAAGAATGTTCGTTGTGTCCCAAAATAAATAAATTCTAAAAAAAAAATGGTTCACGGTTCGCGTTGATAGCGGGCGTTCTAGGGCATTTAAATTTATTTTATACCAACAACCAACAAAAATTAAATTTTTTGCAAAAAAGAAATTAACTTTCACCCCACAAACAACAAAAACACACAAACCCCCCCAGTTTTAAATTTTTTGAAAAAAATTAAATTAACTATTTCAATTTTAAAAAAAATTTAAAAATCCGTTAAAAAAATAGAATAGGATCAAACTTATTACTTATGGATCGGTTTCGTTGACCAAAATATTATCAAAAAAATGTTTAAATTATAAAATTTATAGAAAAAATACACATTATGTACTTAGCAACCACTAGCGGGGATCTAGAGGACGTCGTTTCCAGGGAATTAAGTTAGTGATGTGCGTAATTCATTAAACAATGACCGGAGTTGATTTAACGGTTTAATAAATTTAATCAATCGGTTTAATTAGGTATTTTTATTCAAAAATTAAGAAATGAGAACGGATAAGAAACTTTTATTCATTATAAACGGTTATGAATAAGTAGCAGACAAAAAAATTAATGAAATTTTTATAAAATATTTTCAATTCTCAAGCCACAAACAGGTAGTAATAAAAATGCGTACATAAACATTAACCAACATCACTTTTTACAACTAATCACTAATGCCTACAACAGATCTAGATACAAAACAAACACAAAACACACATACCACACACACAACACACACACACACACACACACACACACAACAAACACACACACACACACACTACATCAACACCACACACAAAACACACTCACCACACACGCACAAACGCACGACCACACACACAATCGGACACGAGATTTTCTTCTAAAATGTATTTCGTACTGTTTAGGCACAACACGTCGAGAAATGTAAAAAATGTTTGAAAATTTAAACCGATTACACAGCTGTTACACGTACGTACGCAAATAGTTTATTTATAAAACAACAGCGAAAAAATCAGTTTTAAAAATAAGTCACCCACGGTTTAAAGAATGTATAATCTAAACAATTAAGGAATCATGAATTAATCGGTGGTAATTCTCCAAATGAATGATATCATTAATTGATCATTAATCGGATCGGTTTATACGTTGAATCCGAATTCAAGTTTTTTTGGCAAACTTTAGGTTTTAATTCCCAAAAATAAATAAATTCTAAAAAAAAAATGGTTGCACGGTTCCGGCGTTCCGATAAGCGGGCGGTTCGGTAGGATGTCCCTAATTTAGAAAGTTTAATTTTTAATTTCTAACCCGAATCCCAAAAATAATAACACCAAAAATAAAAAAAAATCAAAGAATTTCTATAAAAATTTTCATTTTTAGCAACTAAAATTAAAATTTTAAAATTAAACTTATTTCCAGAAAAACACAAAATAAAAATAATCCAAACACATAATAAAAAAAAAAAAACACAAACCACAAAATCAATAACACAAAAAAACAAAAAATACAAATCAAGAACCACCAGCCAAATGGAATTTCTTAAAAAATTTTTTATTTTAGGAAACAGTAAAAGTAAAATGTTTAAAATTAAACCGTTAACACTTGTTACACGTACCAAATATTTTTTATAAAAACGGAAAAAAAGTTTTAAAATATTGACCCACGTTAAAAATTAAATTAAAAATTAGAATTAATAAGTGAATTGCTCCAAATATTTTATATGATCGGAGTTTAACGTGGTATTCAACAAATGTTTATGATGTAAGATCCAATAACAATTGTTATTAAAGTTATTCGATTTTGGGTAACAGATCTAAAATACCTTTGTTACGAAGGGTGACTATTGCTGTATGTAAAATTTTGTTCCCATCCAAAAAACTGTTACTAAATTATAAATTTCCTAAAAATAATAAATCTGAACATATTCGGATGGTTTAATAACTTAAGGTGGGTGATACTATTGGAGTTTCCATGGAGATATTAAGAGTGTCAATGGTCTGGGATTCCTGGAACGTCGGTTTGCAAGGGTCATTCTAAGGTAAGTGATCGGCCAGTAAATTTAATGTAAATTTTAATGTTTTCAAATTTTAATCCCCAAGAGCCCAACACACACAAATCAAACACAACGCAATTTACACACAAATGTCAAAGACAGATTCTCTTAAAATGTTTTTTCTATTGTTTAACAACGTCGAAAAGTAAAAAGTGTTTGAAAACTTTAAACCGATTACACATTTCAGCAACAAGCACACACACCACACACACACACACACACACACACACATACACACACACACACACAACACATACACACACACACACACACACACACACACACACACACACCACACACACCACACACACACAACACACCACACACACACACACTCAGTCACACACACAAACACACACTCACGCACGCACGCACGCACACGCACACACACAATCGGACACGAGATTTTCTCTTCTAAAAATGTATTTTTCGTACTGTTTAGGCACAACACGTCGAGAAATGTAAAAAAAGTGTTTGAAAATTTAAACCGATTACACAGCTTTCTCGTTACACGTACGTACGCAAATAGTTTATTTATAAAACAAACAGCGAAAAAAATCAGTTTTAAAAATAAGTTGCACCCACGGTTTAAAGAATGTATAATCTAAACAATTAAGGAATCATGAATTAATCGGTGGTAATTCTCCAAATGAATGATATCATTAATTGATCATTAATCGGATCGGTTTATACGTTGGAACACTCCCAGCGAGAATGTTTATGTGCTGATCCAAGTAACAGGATTGCTATCTCTATAGTATTAGGTTTCGATTTTGGGTACCAGAAAAATACACCTTTGTTACGAAGGGTGTTGTACTGGATTAAGAACTTAAATGTGGCAACGCCTTTGGGGTGTTTATTTTATAGTTTACCTTTATAAGGACATGATATTTATATTTTATTGTCTTACGACATAACTGATGCATGTCAGTTTTTATTTTCGTCGGACGGGTGAGGTCATAGGCCTCTAATCCCTTATTATTCTCATCGGTTCGTTGCCCTAGCATAATCTTAATTTTATTTGGCTATGACTCCTGGATTAACGCTACTAGTATGCAGGTGACGTTATAAGGAGCGATTCGTATGTGGTTGGGTTTGTCATGGATAAAAAGTAGCGGGTGTTCTAGGGATGATTTGAAAGATAAATGTGCCTTGTCTTTTTTGTTTTTATTTTAAATTTTCGTTTTGTCTGGTTGTTGGTTGTGTAAGCTTGACTCTTTTAGTTTAAAAGGATGGTGAGGTCCTTTGTTTGGAGCGGAATAGGATGTACTGGTTTCGATTGGTATACAGTCGGAATTGAACTCAACTGGTTGTGATGTTGGCAACGGAGTTCACGATATGGGTGGTAACTGAACTTCCTCGGGAGCGGTAAGATGGATAATGGCAGGGTATTTGCTAGTTCGGAGTATTGGTCCGATAAGAGGGACGGTAGTAGTTGTATTTAAATCAACGGTCCGTTCATATTCACCTTTATAAATCGGTGGTATATTAGTTAATGAATTAATACTTGCGTATCGGTATGAACCACGACGCTCGTTTTGGACTGTTCATAATTTCTAATTAATTGAATAAACTCGGAAATGCTATGAAAATCTGAACGTCTGATGTGCGTTCGGTACTCAGGCAGTAAATTTTTGTATAACCAATATAATTCATGTTCAAGTAATATTCGTGCGTGACGACATATAAGCGTCCGTAAATCATTAATATACCTCATGACCGGTTCATGATTTTTCTGCAAGCGGGGGCTAATTTCAAATTGCAAGTTAGCTTGATAGTCAGCCGGATACAAAATTTTGGAACTCGGTCAAAAAGTCGTTCTAATTCTGCCAAATCTGTCTGTTATTCCGGTGCCATAAGGTGACGGTCTCGATAAATAAATCTGATAAAACTGGTAACAAATTATAGAGAGATATAGATCAGCTTTTACTTACCACCTCCACCCTTTCGACGAACTCCATGGGATCAGTGTGACCGTGGAAGTAGATGTTCCAGCTTCGCACGTCGATCTTATGCAATGGAGATAATCTTGGTGGTGTAGACGGTGACATGTTAGGCTGGCTGCATATGTGGTAAACGGTGGTGCCATAAATACTGTAGGTCATGGCCATTGGAAAGACAGTCAGTTGTGTGGGCGGGAAGAATGGATGCCCTCACGGAGAAATAAGCTGATTCGTTGACAGAGCTGGTGGCGGGTGCCGTCAGTTGCCAATCCAAACTTATAAGTTTCCAAAATAAGGTCGTCCTTGAGAAGATCATACACCTATTTGAGGTGATCATCATTGGGGTACGGAATGTAAGCTGGGTCGGTAAGCATGGTTTTGTACGGATACGAAGATCTTCAGAATCTGGACACGATCATTCAGTCTGCAGCAGAAATAAAAAAAAATGACCTCTCCCCCTATTTCTCAGATTGATTTTTGAAAAAATGGGCTCTGCACGGCGCCAAAATATGTGACGCTTTTACGTTGCTGTGATAGTACAAGGATGTTCGTTGTGTCCCTATCAAAAATAGGTGTTAGTAGAATTATAAAAAGTTTATTCAGGTAAAAAAAATACAAAATAACTGAGAACTTAAACAACGCCACTATTCCGAGGGATCTCAGTAGAGACGTCGGTTTACCAGGGATCTTCGAAGGTAGTTGGGTCGGTGCTGCTGTAATTAGATATTAAGCGTCAAACGGACCGCGAAAAATCTTCTGAGTTGAGATTTAAACGGTTTAATAAAAAATTAATCAACTCGGTATTGAAAATAGGGGGGGGGGATACTTTATTGATTAATTAAAAAAATTTAAAGATAGGCTAGCAACCGCTGATAAAAGAAAATTTTATTATTAAATTATTAAACGGTTATGAATAAAAATTATTCAGAAAATAAAAACAAATGTAATTTATTAATTAAAAAAAATAAACCAAAGTTCACCAAATGGCTAACAAAACAGGGATATTCTAACTAAATAAACACGGTAGCAGAAAATTAAACAAAAACCAAAAATCAATTCTTAAAAAACTAAGTTCTTCTTTTTATGCGGTCAGCTAAAAAATTAGAATCTAAGGTTCATAAAACAAACAGCGAAAACATATCAGTTTTAACGCAGGCACAGTTTGAAGCATGTATAATCCAAAAAAATTAAAGAATCATGTATTAATCGGTGATAATTCTCCAAATGAATGATACAATCACGATGAATAATTGTATTATGCACCGTGGATACAATGAAATATTCCTAAAGGAAGAAACGCTGAACGATATCCAAGAAATTAATGAAATCAGGTCCAAAAGTAAATTTGTAAAATAAAATAACTATTCCTCTGTGCTACATGTAAATGATCACAGATCAATTTTAATTACTACAATAATTAATTAGGCAGTAAGGATGATATTATGTTTGAAACCAGATAATTAAGGAACAAACAATTTTTATAAAATTAATCTTTTACACCATAATTTAGAATAAAATTAAATAAATACTGATAAGCCAACGGGTTGAAATTTGCTTAATGTTCTAAATTTTTGTAATAAACAATAGTTGATGATAAAATTGTTTATCGCGGAATATTTGCAAATGTAATGTTAACTCCCTGCTCGGGCGCCAGTATAATTAAGTGGTGTAAATGGTAATCGTACAAAAAAATAATAATGTTTTAATATGTATAATAATGAAATAAGAGTAAAAGTAAAAATGTTCTCCAAAAACACAAATCGTTAAACTAACTGGAGAATACTAACCATTCACCAAAAATAATGCCTTCGACTCAAATCGGTAGATTAATATAGGGCCAGTCCTTTGATTTGCTTGATTACCACAAAATATAAATATAAAAAATTGCAATGTAACACTACTAAAATGATCTCGGACGCCAAGTTATTTTTAATAATGCTCGGAATAACTAAACCGAGGTTGTTAACAATAAAAATTTTATAGAAATGTAAAAAATAACAATATACAAATATGTTTATTAACAGTTAATGATATGGTTAAATAAAATATATCTTAAAACTAGTCTTAAATTCTAAAAAAATCATTACATAAATACCTGTTTGTAAAATTTTGTACACAAATTTCTTGATAACCTTCGGTATCTAAATGATTACGGACATTTCAATTGAGGTGATGTCATCTTTGCATAAATATTGCGCAATGTCTTGTAATAATGCTTAACGTTGTAAGCCACACCCAAAATGGAATTATCCTTATAAATTTTCTTCTTGAAATTGAATAAACCAATATTTATTGCATTTCTTGAAATTTTCAATGCAAAAATTGCAATCATAAAATGAAAGCGTACGAAACAGTAAAATTAAATGCCTACTTAAAATGTAATCAAAGTAAAAATAAAAGAAAGGAAAGTAAAATAAAAGTAAAAAGTGCCTGAAAAGAGCAAATGTTTTAATTTTTAGTATAATGCGTTAAAAGATATCTTATCATCAAATCAATGGCACTTTACACTAAAATTTAGGTGGAAAACCACAAAAAGCTTTCTGTTTCTCACCACCTTCATCAGGAAGTCCGAAATTGATGCCTTCCAAGTTAGACGATGTACTCGTGCGCAAAGAGATTTGCACAAGGAATTAAGTCAATGATGACGTATTGCGCAAACGTATTTGAGCAGAAAAATAATTTAAAGAGGTAGTATAAACCATTAAGAAGCCTACCACATACCTATATTTCAATAATTAAAATTTTTCTTATATTTACAACAGAACGAATGAAAGACCTTAAATTAAGGTATATTTTAGTACAACTCAAAAAGGGTTGTTACAAATGTGTTAATATGATTATAATAATTTTTCCGCGACTATGCTCTATCTGGTTTTTTACCGCGTGTGTTTCCACGGCAGCAAGTTTTGTTTACTACTTGCTAAGGATAAGTACGACGGTAAGTATTTTAGCGTTCTAGAACGGTAAGTAAATTTATTTATTTTTAAATAATAACAATTTTTATAATTTACCTATTAACATAAATATTTAAAGTACAATTATTACAATTTCCAATTGTCACCGGAAGCTTATTTTGGAAAACGGGTGCCGATGAAAAAATTTCAGTACCATCTACTGGAACCTCGCGAGACTCTTGTGGATGAGTTTTCTTGTCGCTACAACTAATGTACCCTTTCCAATAACATGATTAGTGCATTTCCTATTTCGATAATTCAAAAAGAAATGAAATGATTTTGCATTTTTTGAACGGAGATTTTTATATTTGTAATATATGTCCAAATAGTTAACGTTACTATGTGCAATGTTAATAACAACAAATGATCACTGAATATTTGTCTTCGTTTGGGTATTTTTACAATGATTAATCCATCACGTTCCTCAAAGTCTTCTATTTTTATATTATGTAACTCTTCTCGTCTACATGCACCAGCTATTCCTAATATCATTTCTACTTATAAAAAATATAATAATTTACTAATCTATATTTACTTTAATATGTAATCTATTACATTGTGTGCAAGAAATGTTTCAGATTCACTTAAAATATTCATTCTAGTTTTCAAGGTTATTTTCACAAAAAAACTATAATGGGTGCAGTTATTTACAAATTGTTATAGCAACTAAATACAAATGTTTACATTAAAACAACTTGATATAACGAGACTAATATACCAAGTGGCCCAAAAATAGGTATACAATTACATATACATAACTGATTGTGCCCTTTCTTTTGTTTCTAGTGTAAACCATGGCTGGAAATCTGAGCGAGGAACACCCACGATGAATCCTTAAGACCTACTGAAAGTACGAAAATGCAGAAACCGTGCGTAGGATATGGGAAAATGAATTTCATTTGACCGCGCCGTCACGTCTAACGATTTACCGCATCAGAGACAAATTTGAGACCACGAGTTCCGCCGCCAATCCACGGAAGTCTGGACGACCACTCACGACGTTAACACAGAAAAATGAGATGAAGGTAGCCCTTACATTCGTAAATAGTCCAAAGAAGCCTACGCGACAAGCGTCTCCGGAGCTGGGTATCCGGAGGACACCATTGAAACGTCTGATGTATCAACTGAACCTTAAGCCGTACCGCCTCAGACTGTTGCATGCCCTTCTTGAGGACGATCCTGGCCGTAGATTACAGTTCTGTGAGATAACGCGCAATCAACTGACTGAACAACCAGACCTGCCTTCGAAAATCGTGTGGACAAATGAAGCCTGTTTTAAATTGTCTGGTCACGTCAATAGACATAACTCTGTGTACTGGGCCGATGAAAACCCACATGTCATTATCACTACGCAATTGAATCAGCCAGGTGGCACAGTGTGGGGTGAAATATCCTGCGATGGTGTCGTGGGTCCTGCCTTTTTTTTATGGAACTGTTAATGGCTCCAGGTACCTGGACATGTTGATCGAAGTTGTGGTGCCACAACTGCAACCACGGTCCGACTTTGTGGAATTGTTCTTTCAACAGGACGGGGCCCCACCGCATTATTCTTTGACGGTCCGTCAATACCCGATTCAGGAATTCCCGCGTCATTGGATGGGGAGACGGGGGAACATGAAATATTTTGATGTTAAATGGAAAGTTATTATACTTAAAGTTTAAAAATCTAAATTTATATAATTATAATGACAATCCAACTCAAAATTTGCCAACCAAACGGAACAGTCTATTTTTTGAATTTGAGCCAATTAAGATCTGATTACGCTGGCAATCTTTCCATACTAAGAAGCAAGTTTCCACCATTTATATACTGTATCAATAATTTTCATGAATTTCAAAAATAAAGTCTATTATCAGCACGCGATATTTGACTTATTTCAATATTACATAAAGAAAGATAAGATTTCTTACTAAATAGAAATTATCAGGTATCTCTTTGCGGATCACAATATGCATAAACATTCGTAATATATTCCAAGGTAGGTATGGTATAATAATTAGAACTTTGATTGGTTGCTTTGAGTAATGAAGGTACACAACTGTTTTTACTCGAACCATTAAACACCTGTCTTCGCTTACAGGTATATGAAAGCTTTAAGTTTATTTGAACTATTTATTTTATGGTACTCTACAACTTTAACATGCATTAATTTTCATTTTATTATTTATTTAAACTCTACGCTTACATAAAATTTAAACAATTCTGAACTTTTAGTTATAACCAATTAAGTGTACATCATGTTAATTAGTCATTTACTTAATTAAATTTATAAATAATTTATAAGTTATTATATCTTTAAGTTTCTTTAGAGGACATTTACTTGTCTAACCTAAATTCAGAATGCAATATTTGTTTCTTTGGTCAGATCTCGTAATTTGACACTTAGGTCCTTTTAAATCTAATATGCAATCACTAATAGATTTAAACAACCTTATGTTTAATGATTTCCGACGAAAAACTTTTAATTTTAAAATTTGAAATTTTATACAAATTTGTTTTATATCTGCCGTATCAAAACAATCAATCCTCCAATAACAATTCATATGCAGCACCCTTTAGATGGTATTGGTTAAATTTATTTGCTTATATTTCCATTTAATGCGTCAAATAACACAAATTCAATATAATTTGCTAAATCTAATATGAATTTCCATTTTAATAATTTTTAAAAAGCTTAAATACACCAATATAATGAACTACCCAATCAAAATCTATTATATCATTTTTTTAAGTTAATATTATACTGAACTTTTTAATCCGACATTAGAAATATTCTCTGTTAAACCTATTTTTGCAATAATATAAAATACGTAAAAATTATTTGTAAAATTAATATGTAAGCAGCGGCAACTTGTTGTAATCAACAATTTCTGAATTAGATTTTAAATTTATTGATGTAAATGCTAATTTATACTTCATCAAGATTAGTTAACAGTTTTAAATGTTAATTTGTGAACTTATGTTGAACTTGAATATATGATTCACGTTATATTTACACAAAATGTTTTAATACCTTTGCATTTTGTTTTTAACCTTTTCCAGTGGCGTAGTTTCACTTTCTTCTTTCTTTCCAAATGTACTTAAAAAAAATAACCTAGTGCTCAATTCAAGACAACGTAAATAAATATCTAGAAATTGTCTCATTTCAAACTTTCATGTCTAATAGAGGTTAATAAACATATAGATGCAAACTTGAATATTTTTAAGGCTTATTAAGAAACTTTATAAACTAAAGTTATGCAAAATTAAATTTCCTTTAAAAAATATCTTTGCACATTTTCCTACAAGGTTGATCGTCATACGTATATTGGAAATATTTGAACACTTAAATTCCAGATTAGGAATTTTTGATGCCAAATTACGTAACCTATCAAAAAATTACATGGTACATAATTAATTCAGTTTTGTAAGATCTTTATGCCGATATGTTTATATATTTGAAATATGTAGCAGTTTCAGAAATATTATTAAAATAAAAACCCATAAAACCCCTCCACTCCGTCGCTGGATTTCTCCTAAAATTTAATCAGCTCTAGGAAAAATAAACTTAAGTTTAAATGCGAAATTTCAAGTGTGTATATTTTATCGTTCTAGAGTTATAGTAGATATTAACATATACACACACACGCACGCACACGCACGCATGGTAAGGCTATGTTCATCCTGGCGCAGAAAGTGACGTCACACCAATCAGCGATAGCACTACGAAGTTTGTGGTTAGGACCAAAAGACCGTTGCTTTACCGAAGCAAGCCAATAATATGCGAGGATTGGGTGTTGAGTTCCGGAATTGGTAGTAGCTGTCAATAGAGACGTGCCATATTGAATTGTTCAGCAATCTGGAGTCTTCGGTTTCTTTCTTCGCCGGCTTCTGATTTTAGAGGTCTTCAGCTGCTTGGTGTTGGTTGCAGCCTCTGGAGTCTTCGGCGGCTTCAGTTTTTGCCAGCTTTTAAGTCCGGCGGCTTCTGTTGGTTTCCGGCGTCACGTTGTTGCATGTCGCGCCTTAGACATCTTGTTTGTTGCTGTTAAAGGAACTAATAAAGCTAAAAAATTGTTTGCATCGAACTTGAGCAAGTTAGTTATAAATGCATATTACCAACTGAGCTACAGGATTTAGATATGAAAAAAATTGATTAAGCGTAAATATTTAATCTGACGTCAGTGACTGAATGAGAATACTTTTCATTTGTTGACATCCGACGCGTAAACATAAAGTAATTACATTTTAATTAAAACACAGTTTTATTATTGTTTTAAAGTAAAAAATAAAAATAATAATGTTATTTATAAATTAAAAAAAGACTTTATGTTATGTATTTTAAATACAAAATTATATTGAAAGTTAATGATTTATTAGTAATAAATGAAATAATGTTGAATATGGTGACTAATAAGGTAATAAATTATAAAAATACTTTGGTGTTATAATTAAAATTATGCATTTGTTAGAAAGCTAATTACAGCCAATATTACATATGATGCTGTATGTAATCATTGTATTCTAAAATAATGAATACCCAAACATTAAATAAAATTCAATTTACATTAAAAATTTCAATTAAAGTTTATCTACAAATAACATCCGTAAATATTTAACTGCTGTAGTAATAATCTTTCAGGTAGAAAAGGTATTAGAAAGAATATCGATAAGTTGAAAAGGAAACATTCCTCTATAACACCATATGTAATAATTACAATTAAATATCAAGTAATAAATAGGTTTATTTTCAAATAAATTCTAAAATAATAATACAAGAAGCTGCATTTACTGATAAATATATTAAAGCTAATTACAACATTCAGTTAAATCTAGAAATCACTCATCATATGCTTTAATTGAATTTAATAATAGATTAAATTGCAGAAACAACATCATTTAATAAATCCAAGTAATAAAATAGCAATATGATTATAAACAAGAAGATAAAAGATACTACAATAAGGTTATCAGTTATACAAACCACTTAGCATCCGGTTTTACAAATTTGTTATCAACCTTGGATGTATAAGTAATGAATTTTAATAAATAGAAAATAATGTTGTTGAATGTAAATTTAATAATAATAAATATAAACCTAAAAAACAAATATCATTTAATAACTTCCTGTAAATGTCTAATTATGCAGTAATAATATACATGTAATTAATTTTTGACTTTTGCATTTGTAATTTGAAAAAATTAGTTACAGTAAAAGTAATAAAATATGATTTTCAATTTTAAATTGTAAAGTTCAATAAAAATTTATCTAAAATGACATTGACCAAGTTCATAAAAATGACGTCACGGAAAGTGAAATACTTTCAAATGGTTGATGATATAGTAGACCATTTAAAGCAATTGTCTAAAATGATTTACTATAATAAAATTATTAATTAATAATAGCATATCTCGTAAATAGTTATAAAATGTGCATTATATTCTAAAATAATTAATACTAAAACATTCAATTTAAATTAAAAAATTTCAATGTAAAGTAGTATGTGATTAGGGACCGGTTCTGGACCAATTCAAGGTTACTCGCCCTCTGGTGGTGAGAAATGTAAGCTTTTGGATTTCTTCAAGGTCAAACTTTTGGCGGGAAATTTAAATTTTTGGAGCTCGCAAAAAATAGAAATTGTAATGTCATCATCATCACATCATCATATTACAAGGTTACTCTGCGGTCAAACGTTTTGGCGGGAAAAAGCTAAAAACAGAAATTGCAATGTCATCATCATATTACAATTCTTAGAAGTCTACAAATAGAGTGGTCAAGGTCAAAGACTATTGACCTGTAGGGGTATCGTATAAAATTTCTTAGAAGTATAAAAATAGAATAAGTTCATGAAAACAAGAAGAATTCGAGTTATTGTCTATGCTAAAAAGTAGACCAAGGTCAAATGGTGCTTATATTGACTAAATTGAGTCAAGGTGAAATAATTTTCTAAACTAAAAGCAGGTGGGTATTTGACAAGTTTAAACATGTTGCGACAGTACCCAAGTCAAGGACACATTTTTGTGATATAAACCACAGCGAGGTGTGTTGAGATCAGACAGTTAGCAACTTGTAATTGTTAAACATGGAATTAGCAGGGTTAAACCAAAGCACCTATTGCAAACTTTTTAAAAGTGCATGTTCCCGAGATATCAAAAAAGTATAAAGTGATTAATGTGGCCGTAATTAATAATAAGTATGGTAAACGTATAGTGATGGAAACGGATGATTTTAAATGTACATTACCTCAACGCTTTCATGGGAGAATTTAAAACTCTGCAAACACGAAGGATGTCCTCATGAGTAGTTTGGGTGCAGTCGAGAAAACAACAGACACAACATTTTGCTTTTAATAGTAGTGCCACAACCCCACCACATGATTTAACTAAAACCATTTCTTAAACAGCGTTTAGTCCTAGTACAGTCGTTATATTACAGACAGCAATAACATCATTTCTGGAACGATCCAAACTCAGTAGTTCACCGTTATATATGGATACCCCACATAGTTTCCGTAACAATATGAATAATAATTTTACCTTGTGTTGTTGATGCTGTCAAAATAGTGATGGTGGTAGTAGCACTAAAAATGAAGAGAAACATGATTAAGGTTATTCTTCAAACACTGACAGGCAGTCATATGATTTATCTGAACTGTATAAACAAGCAGCTAATGAATACTTAATCGATTGTATTTATTATAAACTATCGAACGATACTCATCATGCAAAACATATGGAAATTGGATACAGTACGCACCTCAAGCTTGCACGAGTAGTGCGTATGGGGTGTGCTAACTGTGATGAAAACGATAAAGTAGTGTTGGATATGAAGGAATGGAATGAGCTTCTAAGATGGCATTCATATGTAGAATTACAATTTTTCCGATCCCAAGAAATTGAAAATAAAATTGATTGGTCAAATTTAAACGAGGATGAAGATATAATCTATGTTCAACATTATGGATCTCTATCTAGCAATCTTGGTATTTATTACAATTGGGAATTGATTAAAGGATATGACAGAATTTTGAAAAATTGTTATGATAGAAAACTACAACTGCTGTCCTTGCACATTTAATTCACATAGTATAGAAGAACTATTCAATTTAAAGGATATAATAAGCTATAGATTGGAATTTCTTGAATCTTACAATCTGGTATGTTTTTATGAAAAGTTCATACAAGTTGTTGACTACCGTCGTTTTCGTGAGAAAGAATTCCGTGGTGGCGATGATGACATTTATAAAGACATTGATGATGTTATAAATGCTAAGTATAATATTAATTCACACAATACTATGTTTAATAGAAAGATTGTATTATCGTCCTGCTTATCTAATGTATAGCATTTACTGAATAAAGAAATAACTGTCCTTTGTTTTTCTCAATTTAGGTATAAATACCCTGTTTTATCCATCTAGGTAAACAATGTTACTTAAGAAGCGAAAGAGTGCAGAGTACAGGGATTTAGATAGTAGAAAAAAAAGCTTGGGAACGCTTTAAATCATCAGATGCAACATTAGGAGAGTGAACTACAGCTTTAGCTGTACTGTCATGAAAGCAAAGAGAAAATTAGGAATGGGGTGTAAATGTCGAACTAATCTGAAGAAGAAGAAAAACAATAGTTAAAAAAATTGAACCTAAAGGAAATTTCAGACACAATAAAGTCAGCGCTTTCAACGGCAAGACGTGTGGTAAAAAGTTTAGGAAGAAAGAAAAACATTAAGGTTCCTAGAGTAATTCCCCTACCTAAACAAGGAAGGTTTTTACCATTTCTTATTCCGTTATTCGCAGGATTATCAGCAATCGGTGCTTTAGCTGGCGAAACTTAACTTGTTTCAAGGAATTAATAAAAATTCTATTATTGCCGTTCCATTTCGACAATGGGAGTTATATGAATTAGCTTCTTTAAAACAGGCAACCTCAGACATATGGCCAATAAAAACATCAACGCAACTAGAAAACACACGTTGGATAATTGTTGCTTTCCAACAAGGTAAAAGGTACACAGTCAACAAGGGCCGGAAATTTTGATCACATTAACATCAGAAATCTTAAAGTATATCTGAATTCTGAGTATTATCCATATGAAGCAATGCGTTTGAACTTCAGAGCTAACCAATACATACATGCCTATCACAATTTTTTTAAGTTTCGATGTGATTACTATGGTAATGATGATAAAGATGCATTATTCAACTATTCCGAATTCAAATCATGTCCAGTATTTGTAACGAACTGCTCTAAACAAAATGAATCCTTAAAAAACTCAACAGTAGACATCATCAGTATGCAGTACAAATCTCCACTTGTCGTACCAAACGGGCGCAATCCACATTTTTCTACACGGCTTCTAAACTCTGGAATGATCTCCTTAGTTCCTGTTTTCCTCTCACTTATGATATGAGAAAATTTAAGGTAGCTGTTCATAGGCATCTATTGGCAATTCATTATCCCTCTATCCATCCTCCTAAGTGTTCCTGAGTGCTTTAGCACGATAGGCCTTATTTAGCCTGTTCAGGTCCACAATCATAAAAAAAAAAAAAATTGGAAATGGAATCTCTAACACCTTTCAATAATGGAATTGTTGTCTATGGTCTTATTCTCCATAACGCTATTGTGCAGTACAGCCCACTCACTGGGGAAGTGAAAAAGTTATAGTTATTGTAATATAGGCTAGTATATAAATAAAAATGTTGTAATTATCCGTTTAGTTTTATTTCATCCACTAACGATGGAAGTAGTTGACTGAAAATGCAATTTTTCCAAAATCACCCTGTAGCACACAAAGTAAGATGGCTTTGGCAAATTTGATTAGTGCATCTTTGGTTTCATTAAAAAAAGCACGGTGTCGAGAAAACCGCAATGTTCTAACCTAAAAAATAAGCGAGATACTCCGTAAAACATACGAAAATGGGACAACCTGTACATGTTTCGTATATAATCTTATCCAATCGTGTTTTTACAAATAAATCGAATACGTGTATGTAAAATACTAATAAATTTTAATATGACTGATATAATATGCAAATTGACGTTCTTTGGTAAAACTGTAATGTAATTAGCATTACACTTGTAGAATCACCATGATAATAAAGCACAATATTTTATGTTTACATTTTAATAGTTTATTAATTTTAGTATAATTTTGTAACTACATAGCAAACAAATCATGAATGTACCTACTCACTTGTGAAACGTTATACCTGAATTCTTACTTTCGATTGTCTGGGAGCACCCACACGCTGCGCAACTAACCATTGTTTATACTATTTATAGTCCTACTTAATCACTAATGTTTACTCCTTAAACACTACCTAACATTTACTTATGATCTAAACTGTACTGTTCAACAGTAAAATATTCAAAAACATTGAAAAATCGCTCAAAATTAAAATAAATCTAAAATATAAACATAACGTAACCTCTTACAACAGGCTAAGAACCAACATGAGTCATCGACGGGTCTTCAATATGGCCACTTCCGTCCTACTTGCAATTCAAAGGTGTTGATTGTAAGGGTCCTTCCTTTTGGTTTTTTATTCAAAGTTTCGCAATTGCATTTTTTAGGTTACCTTATATTGGAAGTAAAGCTGATACTTGTAGTTTTAACCTACAACCACATGACGGAGTATTCCATCCTTGTGGCATTAGGTATAGATGACTGAAATCAAACAAGAATACAGGTATTATATAGGTAGGTTTGCTTAAATCAATTCGTTTTCTAATGTGTTCAAATTCTGGATAGATACCAATACCTATAATAATTAATCTTAACCAAACTAAAGCTAAATACTTATGATCTAAGACTTATAATTAATGGTAATTGTACAATTTTCAGAATGTGAAATGTTTATATGTAGCACAGTTGGATTTTCAGATCCATTATTTGAATATAGCTCGATATTTCAACACGGATATTGTTAACTATTGTCACTGTCTCCAACTGTTCATGTGTTGAAATCATGCCGGTGCTTGTTGATAACAGTACTATGGAACTGTTTTCCCGACTAACTGGTTAGCTATCTTCTATATAAGGCTCGGCAACAGCACCATGCCGCTTTACAGTAGTTATATCAACATCACAACCTGCTAGTAATGTAGCGCTACTGCGTCGAAAACAGTGTCCTGTGTAAGCCGAAGGATTGTCCATTTAAAAAAAGTGGCGATTTTGGAAAGAATGTGTTCGAATGTGTGGATACCAACAGCCTGCGCGGTGCACTTGTTGTTGGCATAATACAAAAAGAAACGATCCAGTTATACCGTCGGTGGTCGTAAAGATTATTTCCTCACGATACTATCCCAGGTCGGGTCTGTGATGGAAGATGTGCCTGGTTTATTAGTTTTCGTATCAGGAATTCTAATTATTATATCTCCACGATCTCTCACCGCGATTTTAGCCAACTGGTCTCGGCGCAAGCTGCACAAATTCCGATTATTAAAGCCGTTTAAAAGTGAAAGTGTATAGTAGGTTAAGTTAGTTAAGATTAGGTTAAGTTAGATTAAGAATGAAGGAATTACGTTTGCTTTAATCATTAGGTGCTGAATCCATAATTCCACAGATTTTTCTAAAGAAAATTTTAAAAAGTACAACAATTATGTTTATTGATTTAATAGCAATTGTTGACGTCGGCATAATAGTATATTACATAACGAGGGTGGTAATAGTTCTTACCACCCGAGTTGTGTACTATGCTTTTTCTACTCCTATAGAGTATACGAGAAGTGGCATATGGGTAATACGTAACTACCACTTAAATACAATTCTTATGACAATTGAACGTTTTATACACGTACCTAATGTTGTAATGAAAGATCCTGTATAAATTTACTGTATAAATGTATTACAGGATTTTATGGTTATTTCAATTCCCACATTAAAAGTTTAGAGCAAAAATTCGAAACAAAAAAATAGAACTAGTGACGTTATTGATTTTGTTAGTGACCTTTAAATCACAACTTATTAACCTCACTTTATGTGTGGCTAATAATGGTATAAAACCCAATGACTATTAATATTAACTAATAATCATTGTATAAAACCATATATCTATTTCGCATCCACATAGTCGCTGCTATTATGGATACTTTGATACATCATACAGGTAAACGTCGAAACATAATTTTATTGAACATATAAATGTAAATAACTCTTAATTAAAATTTATAGTAAAATTTTGACAATTCTTTATAATTATTGCTTGTTTTAGTATGGCTGATGAAGTAGAGGGAATAGATATCACTGAGGGTGTTGGTAAAGCTTCTGGAATGCTGCTTTCATTACTTTGAACAGCTTGCAAGATTTTATTTTGGTAGTCACCGAGTCATCAACATAGCCTTCTGCGACTGTTGATGTTTTCCAACCCCCGTGACTTTCAAGAGCCATTAAATCACCACCAGCATCTACAAGTAAAGTAGCAGAGGTTCTCCTAAAACAATGACCCGTGTATGTAGATGGATTCGGTAACTTCAGATATTCGGCAATCTGTTTTGGTGTACTTCCTATGTTGTTTACTCCTACTACTTGTCGTGTACATTTACCTTTTTGGTAATTAACAAAAAATTGAGCAATACCAGATGTATATATATATATATATATATATATATATATATATATATATATATATTATACAACAGTTCTAATTTTCATTACGTAACCATATTACGTAATGGAGAACTTACACATATAGTATATATTCGTGAGTGACGTATATAGGAGTAGAAAAAAAATCTTGTGTACCTACCACTCTAACGTAAAATAATTTGCGAGTACTCATAAATTTACATTGGTTTACTTGTACTCGCAAACACCCACTTTCTGGCCTTGCAATACAAAAAACACGTGACTTTAAAAAAAGGATGAAAGAAATCTTGTGAGTGGGGATTCTACATTGTGATTACATGTCAAGGTTGTTGCAAGGATGATTTGAAGTTATCAGCCAATTCAAGTTTGGCAAACAAACCTCCAACGCAATGTAAGCTTGCGTTAGTCTTGCATTGCAAGCTTACTTGTGTAAGCGTAAAACAAGCCAAAATCAGACTTGCCGTAAGCTTACGTGCTATCTAGGAATGTGGCACTTAATGTGAAGACATGACTCACAGGCTTTTTTAACTGCACTAGTTGCCATCGTATTTTACATTATCCCAATGCACAACACTCTGTCCTACTTGTGATGGTCATGAATATAATTTTAAGAAATTAAGTATACTGTAATAAACAAGTATAGGTACTTTTATTTAAAATTATTCTTTATTCCAATTAATTAAAGTATGCGCGAAACTGAATTTATAATTTGCTAATATTGCAATTAGATTAAACCACTAATTACTACAGCATCGATTTCCAGTATGAGCCATTCAAAGTGTACACTACGTTGATTTCTTTATCGCACCGCCATGTAGGTACACCTTTTTCACACTTACATCGCATGATTTTACAGTTTATGCTCCCCCTTTATGTATTTCCTCGTACTACCTACTCACAACAATAAATTAATTACGTCTCGTATTAAGGAACACGAGAATTTCAATACAAATTTATAGATCAAGTTGTTGATATTACCGTTACCCTAATAATAATTGTTATCTACTGACAACTCGCCATTTTTGACAAAAAAAAAGCTGTTGCGTCCGTGATGGAAGGTTTGGCCAAAGTTATTGTGGATAATTGGCTAAATATTCATGCTCTACTGTTATATTAATCTAACTGCCTATGCCGTTATAAGTAAGTAACTTATTCAATCTTTTTAATAATATCGAAATGATTGTGAACTGGTAAGTATTACCATTGTGTATAAAAATGGTATTTAGAAAAATAGGGTAATTGAGGCTCCTATTAAAGACAGTTTTAGTTCACATGATAAACGGTAGTTCGTTTACTCTCTTGCATACTTATTATCTACTCTAATGCATTTGACATTTTATATCTATAATTCAAAACCGTTAATGTATGTCTTTGTCAAACAATTTCTTTTTGATGTTCTAACAATGCCTGAAAATTAATTTTTATTTAAAAATGATTAGTATGTCAAATAAAGACATTTATAAAATGCAACTAATTTTTATTTCTAGATGATGAGGATGAGAATGATATGCATATGGATAGTGAGGATGCTGAAAATTACCCTACACAACCCTTGCTTGATTCATTAAACAACTCTCGGCCTGATATTGATGAGTATGTTCAAGAAGAAGTTATAATTGATTCCGAAACATCAACTCCATCTTCACTGTCACAAGTAAATGTTATAGAAGGACCATGTCAGGATGAGAATAAACACTTAGATGCAGATCAATCAATAAACAAAGATGATGAAGGTCAGTTATGCCCAATTTGTCTTGATAACTGGACTAGTACAGGTGAACATAGAATATGTGCATTAAAATGTGGACATTTGTTTGGGTATTCTTGTATAATTCGTTGGTTATCTGCACAAAATGATAAAAGTTGTCCTACATGCAAAAAAAAGACTGTTAGAAGTGATATACGATTTATATATGCAAGAAAGTTAATAGTTGTTGATAATTCTGAATTAGAAGATGTAAAAAAAGAGTTAAATAAAGTAACTGTTGAAAGAAATAAAATTCAAATTGAACTTACAAAAGCAATTTGTCGTGAGCACAGTATAAAACTAAAAGTAGAAGAATTACAGAAAAATGTTGAGTATTTAGATAAAGCTCTTGAAGTTAAAAGACAATTTGGTTCAAGTAGTCAAGCAATAAGTGGATATTCGACATTAAGATTGTATTTAGATAAGTCTTTAGAGATTTGTCCAGAAGCTGGTTGTCGAGTATTGGATAGTTTTAATAGACATGATTTAATTGTTGCATCTACAAAATCAACAAATGCACTTTTTCCAGGTTTTGGAGTGAGAAAAATTAATATTGGTAATTATAAACCATTTGGATATGTAGCGTTACATTCTAAATCTATACGAGATATTAAATTCAATGCTGATAATCCATGGCTTTTAAGTGTATCATTGGATAAAACTGCAAAAATTGTTGATACTAATTCAGGTCAACCAGTTTGTATTTACACAGCAGAAACTCCTTTATGGTCATGTTGCTGGGATTCAAATAATCCAAATTTGTTATACATTGGACAACAGCAAGGATCTGTGATAAAAGTTGATATTCGTCAAACGAATAAACCAGTTTGCACACTTGAGGTACCTGCAGATATGTCACCTGTAGTTTCTGTTTCATCTATACCAGTACATACTAATAAAGCTATACCTAATGGTGGAGTAATTTCGTGTAAATTAAACTCTATGTGGACATTTGGGCGTGAGGGTGAAGAATACGCACGTTCTTCAATACCATTAGATGGGCCTTTCATATCTATGACATACGAAAGTAAAATCCAACAGTTATTAGTATCAACAAGACCAAATTCAAATTTTTCATATTCTAGGCACCACTTATGTAATTTTGAGAATGTTCAAAGTAATTTAGTGTGTAATACTATTCATTGTATTAAAGGTAGTACTGTACAAAAATTTTTATCTAGATCATGTTTTATAACACATAATTCTAATTATTATATTGCTGCGCATCAGGAATCAGATCGAACTCTTTCCTTATGGGACGTAAAAACTGGAAATCAAATCTGTTCTACAAGTGCACAAGAACCTGTTTTAGATGTGTGTGGTATTGAAATGAATAATCTTGTGGTTTCTTTAACTGACAAAAAAATTATGTTTTATAAGTTTACTTAGATTGTCTTGAATATTATAATTCCATATTGTCATTTAGAAGGAAATATTTTCCAAATGTATTATGATGAAATGACTATATTTTTATATGCAATAAAAACATTTTAAAATCACTTTATAAACCGATCTCGTTATACTTTTTAGCTAATACTGTTGACGACAGTTTAAAAATACTTTGTCACAACTTAACATGATTTTCAATAGATTTATCATATTTAAAGGTATTTAGTTACTTGAAACATTGTGATTATTTGGGTAGAACAACTAGTTCTAACTCCAGAAATAGTAATACTCGACGTGAAACCAGGTACATAAACAAAATATGAACCTTTCATTGCAATTCTACTACAAGTTTCCTATGTTAATTTAAAAAATACTAAGTCATTACAGAGGATCTCTGTTGGTGTCATAAATGATATCTTGAGTGTAAAGCAAGCCCTATGGCCAAATACTTATAATATTTATTGTTCATCAAGGAAACCTATTTTACTCTGAACCCAACAAAACTGATTTGCAAATATAGATTTTAAGCAACACTAACTCAAATGTTGACACACCACAGAATTTCAGTCTTAGTCATTAAATAAATTCATTTCTTCCTGTTTACAACAATATTTTATGCATAAATATAGATTTAAATTCCATGTAAATGCTAGCCAACATTGTTCACAGAATCATCAAGGCATCATTTTAACACGATTCCAAAGAATTTGGTGAAGGAACAGTTTTGGGCAACATTTGGTTCAAATGCTCAAACACCCACATGTACAAATTGATGTATTTTGAGTCAAATTTCGCCCTAATGCTGATGATATCTCATGAGTCACAATTTTGTCTTTCATCATCGAGAGAATTCATTTTGCCGCATCCACAATGAAATTGCGTATAAATATAGATTATGATCTGAATGCTGACCATCAATCATGGGTTACAGAATTTAGCACTTGGTTGTCATCGAGGAACTCTTTCCGCAACCACAACGAAATTGGTGTTCCAGGGCAGGAGGATTGCGGTAAGCTGTGTACAGTAAGCATCGGAGCACTAACACAAGAACGGCTTCAAAACAACAAAAATTATTTATCAGTCATTTGAAACAACGAAAAACGTATTATAATGAACATTCTGTTAGTGCATGACAAAAAAAATCTGATGTGGCAGCACATAACTTTCCTATGCATGCATATTGGCAAATAGTGTGAAGAGTTCATCAGTCATGATACAAATATTTTTAACTTATTCACATTTTTTCTTGCATTAAATGTACAAAGTACATGTAATCAATTAAACATATACACATCCTACCTGGCTAAATTTATTTATTAAACACTTTTCCCTTTATATAATGTTATCTACATACAATCAAGCCTATATTAAAAGTAAATTTTTTTCGTTTGGATGTTTAATATAATGTTAAACGGTTATTTCGCTTCATATTAAAAACTTTATAAGAGAAATTTATCTAAAATTGAATTATCTTAAAAAAGTGCTTATAATGTTGTTATAAGTTGAGAGCTTCCAATACGGACAAAAGATTATTTTAAGCACATTTTTTTTTATTTTTTAAGTCTTGATTATTACTCTACAGAAAAATTTTATTATGGAAACTCGTTTTATAATTAATTATCTTTAATAAAGGTCTTTTCGCGTTTTTTAATAAAGTTAGCAGTTTTCGAGATACAATAAAATTGCCTTTACTTGTAAATAGGTTTTAACCAAAATTTAAACAACTCTAAACACAGAATCTCATTCAAATCGATTTCGTATTTTTTATGAAAATGTAAACTTTCGCCATTATTACACATATTTAAAATACTTAGCTTTTTTGGGTTTTCAACGGTGTATTTTTGTATTAATGTTTTACACAAATCTAAAAGTTTCGATAACACTTACAGCTATCGTCCTTAGACTGTTGCAATAGGCGACCCAAACTCTAACAACACGCTATGGGCCTGCAGAGCGACAAACCCAGAAGGCATTAAACTTGAGCAACTCTCCACAGAGATTAGATTTCTAATTCTAACGCCACCTATTGCCTAAATAGTAGAGATCACCAACCCGACATCCTTGATATGGTCTTTCTACAAAACTTCCCAACTGAAACCCATCAAACAGCCATCGATTCGGATCACCTTCCAGTACTCATAACACTCACAGCTACTCCACACATAAACACACAGGCTCCTCGCAGAATAAACGGAGTAATTAACTGGGAAAAAATCAAATAGCCCCACATGACCACTTACAATATTCACCAGAAGGAATCGACGTCATAGTATCAAACCTTACAACTTCTATTGTAGATAGCGTACTCAAGGCAACATCGAATAAAAAATTGTATCATAAACCCAGAGACTGCTACCACTCAAACCACATACTGAACTTATTTAAAAAAAAGCCAAGTGAGACGTAAATGGCACCGAAGTCGAAAGCCATCCAATAAGCGAACGCTCAACTACCTAATACACCATCTCAAAAAAGAATTAGACGAAAGAAGAATAGCCACGTACCAAAAATACATTGAAGAACTTGAATCGAACGACCCTAGGATATGGAAAACAATAAAAAGAATCCTAAAACAGCACAACGAAATCCCAACAATCGCAGATGGCACCAGCAACTACTACACTGATGCAGAAAAAGCTGCGGCATTCGCCAGCCATCTGAAGAGTGCTTCCACACCAAACATGACATGCAGTCCAACTGTCCAACAGAAGCAGCATCTACAATTGACTACATCGAAACAAACCTACCCATCATCACCAAACATATAAAACCAACTTCGCCTCGTGAACTACCAACTCTAATCGCCAGACTCCCCAAAAGGAAAAGGCCCCGGTTACGATCTCATACAACACATCGTGCTAACACATTTAACTATCAAATCCTTAGCCTACCTATCATCAGTATTTAATGCCAGATTGAGGATGGGCCACTTCCCAAAAGAGTGGAAACACTCCATAACACTGCTATTCCCTAAAACCGGAAAGGACAAAAAACGGATAGAAAACTACAGACCTATAATCGTATTAACATATCTATCCAAACTATTAGAAAAAGTGATCTACACTCGCCTCAATAAAGAAGTGACTTCACTTAACATACTTCCTCCACACCAGTTAGGCTTCACAAGAACCTACTCCACCACACACCAACTAGTTGAAATCATCGAAACTGGATACAGAAAGAAACAGTACGCAACAGCCGTATTCCTTGATGTAGCGCAGGCCTTTGATAAGATCAGGACAGAGGGGTTAAAAAAACTATTGAAACTAAGATTACCCAACTACCTAAAGGCAGTGAAAATAAACGCCGAAGTCGCAGATACCAAAAGTATACGAGCTGGGGTCCTTCATGACAGTATACTGGGTCCATTTTATTTAACATCTACACTTCAGACATGCCAAAAGTAGAAGCCACTTTAGCAGCATTCCCCGACGATACAGCCATAATTACACTAAGCCATGACCTAACAAAAGCAGTACAGCTACTACAAGCCGCTATAAACAAATTATGCAAATGGTTTAGTGACTGGAACATCCAAATAAGCGAATGTCAGGCAAAAATGTTCACGCTCAGGTGAAACCGCAACCCACCTAACATTCATGTTAACAACCAAATCAATAAATGGAACACCCTGATGAAACAGTGAAATATATAGGAGTACTCCTAGACACAAAAAACTCTGATGGAAGCAGCATGTCAACCATAAACTCTACCAGAGTTATGGAAATCAAAACTAAAAACCAAATGCGCAATCATGATGTACACTTCCCTCAGAAGACCATTAGCACTTTATGCAGTGCCAATCTGGAGTACAACATCAAAAACAAACATAATGAAATTACAATGGCTACAGAATAAAGTTCTAAGAATCTTAGTAGACGCGCCATGGTTCACTAGGGATACTCAATTACTTACATTACGAACTAGAAGTTCCAACAATAGAAGAGTACATAAAAACAAGCACCACAAAATTTCTTAATAACATTAAGGCATGCGACGGAGCAACTCACTATAACCTAGGCAAACGGAACATTCACTCCCGGCTAAAACAAAGACTCGCCTAAGACCAATTGTATGTATAACACAAAAGTCGTGTTGATCCGGCAAATAAATTAAATTAAAAAAATAGTAATAAAATCTTTTAGAGTTGTTTAAAATGTTGAAAAGTGCAAACGTAAACATAAGTCCGCTATTGATATCACAGTTTGATAAACGTATAAAGCCAACTACAGAATACAATTTACCTAAAAAATAACTAGATCCTTAATAAATTAAATATTTTTAAACTGCCTGACAAATGAGAACACCCTCTAACGGCCGAAGGCAAAAAGCAAATTTAACAAAATTTAATCTAATATAATTATTAACAGAAGTATTTCTTGTTAGATTTGACTAGGTTTTTAATTGGTACGTCAAGTTTGTATTTGTGAATGCTATTATCAATTTCAAATTAAAGTTTTTCACAACTTACCACTTACACCATCCTTTGATTAAATTTTGTTAAATTTGTTCTTTATTTAGGACATTTTTAACTGTTAGCCTTCGATCATTAGAGGGTGGTTTGGGACTATTCGCCGTCGCCAGTTCGCATCCGCCGATTCGTCGTCGCCAATTCGCCGTAGGGATAGTTAGTCGTTGGTCAAATTCGCCGGGACGATTCACCGTCGGGACATGTTTTAGACGAATATATAAAATTAATTTGTTCTTAGGTACGCCAACAACACAGAAAATTAATGCATTACGTAAAAAAATATTACAGATGTGAAACGATTTTAATATTTAAAATAGAATATGTACATATTAACTATAAATTGACCTACATATTGTAATTATGTGCTAAGCCCGTCAGTTATTCTAATATATTAGTGTCACCATTGAAATTCCTAACTAATCTTAAAATGCGGTTACCGGCATTTCTGTACTTCCTCAACTTTAAGTAGACACCCATTATCAACTCATAGAAAGTCTATCTAAAGTAAAGACTTTCATTATCATACGAGAAATATAACAGCACTTAAAAAAGCACGATTTGTACGGCGAATTGGGCACACGGCGAATTTGACCAACGGCCAACTGTCTCGACGGTGATGGCGAAACGGCGACGGCGAATTGTCCTAGACCCTACTGAGGGCGATAACTATAAGTGTTATCGAAACGTATAGATTTGTATAAGCATAAATACAAAAGTACACCATTGATTGATGTTATGTAAAATATACCTAAATATAAAAATACACCATTCAAAAAACCAAAAAAGCTAAGTATTTTAAGTTTAAGTATTAACATTTTGAAATTGTATTTATTGAAATAATGATATTCCATAGATGTCAATCACACAATGGTGATGTATTGTGAAGGTCAAATTCTTTTTTTGGTACGAAGTACTATCTCAATATAGCGTCCTATTCAGGTGGTTGTAGAAAAAATATTTGTTATAGGCTCTAATTATATTTTGCATCGAGGCGACGATGATCTTTCCTTCGACCTTATTCGTGTAAACGTAGTTTTTGGACCAAATGCGACCCAAATGCTGACTAATACTCAAGTGTGCATAATAGGACTCTTTGTCATCGAGTAAAACCATTTTGTCGGAACTCTAAAAAATTTTATGTAAAGTTATCTTTTTTTAATTTTAGGGATAACCGAGGCTTTAAAAGAAAGACTAATACAATTTTCTTGTTTTGTTCTACTCAACCCCTTTCTAAGATAGTTTAAATTGTTTCGAGCTTGCTTAGAGACTTTTTGCCCATATCTCCGATGTGTTTGCGGGAATCCAGCTGACTAGCAGCACTAATCTTTATTATACATATAATAAGGAGTATACTGTAATTCAACTCCATCAAAAGTTAGAGTGCGAACAAAAACCATGGACGGACGAGCGGCTAAGAGATCCACTGACGAAAAAAATTAGCATTAGCTTGAAATTTGAAAAACTTCCTAAAATAATTACAGGATTTTTAAATATTCAGGCACCAGGTTTACAGTAACTATACAATTTTATAGTTGTTCACAACCCTTTATAAGATATTAAACGTTTATGTTGACACTTTTTCAAATTTAGAAAAACCAAAAGAATAATCAAGGCATAAAGTGTACTTTAAAAAAAAATGTGCATTTTGTTTTCTTCAACCATCTAAAAAAGACGCTATATTGTGTCTGTACTTCGTACCAAAAGTGGCTGATTTCGGGATTCTTCGGTGTCTCCATGGCAACTATACAAAAAGTAATTTGACCATAACCAAAGTCAAACATCAGAATCGCGTGACTGACGTTCATGAGATGTTATTTAAATAAATACAATTTCAAAATTTTCGCAACGACGTTTTCAATCATAAGCAAGTGTTGATATTCATAATAATTTCGCTTTTTACTTTCGTTTTAAGCAAGTGCAAGGTTATTTAAATGATTTACTAATTATCTTTTATGAACAGGATATTAATAGATATTTGACGTCGGCCGTGGCACCATCTATCGCCACGTTATTTTACCAAAATCTGTCACAGTTGAATCAAATTTAGAGAGGTAAAATACAATGAATATTAATTAAAAACTACACGGTAAGCTTTTATTTCAGTAAATGACGGAAGATAAAGGTAAAAATAGCTGGAGAAAAATAATTAAGTATGTTTCACTCGTACAAATTTTAGGAACGTGTTGCTGAACAACGCGAAGCAATCGAATAAATAATATTTCCGAAATCGGAATCACATAGTAAAAAAGTCAAAGAGTTGGTCGAAATTTGATTTATTCATTAATGTGACAGACTACACTAATATCACATTATTTTACGCATTGTTAAGGTTACGGCAATTTTTTCGTAAGTATGATTGGTAAAAAATAAAGTGCTTGGGATAATAAAAAGGCGTTATGCTACTAATTTAACTGCATTGTTATATAATCTGTTCTATTTTGCGTTTATATGTACGTTATGACATTACCTTAATAACGGTTACTTTACTGCGTGTATACGTAGTCAATATAGAATTTTCGAATTGAATGTAACAATAACATTAAACCTAGACATTCAGGTGAGTGTGAGTGTGGTGGTGTGGTGTGAGTGTGAGTGTGAGTGTGGTGTGGTGTGGTGTGAGTGTGTGTGTGTGTGTGTGTGTGTGTGTGTCGTGTGTGCGTGTGTGCGTGGTGTGCGTGGTGCGTGCGTGCTGTGTGCGTGTGTGCGTGTGTGCGTGTGGCGTGTGTGCGTGTGGTGTGTGCGCGTGTGCGCGTGCGTGTGGCGCGTGTGCGGGTGTGCGCGTGTGCGCGTGTGCGCGTGCGCGCGTGGGCGCGTGTGCGCGTGCGCGCGTGGGCGCGTGTGCGCGTCTGCGCGGGTGCGCGTGTGCGCGTGTGCGCATGTGCGCGGGTGCGCGTGTGCGCGGGTGCACGGCTGCGCGTGTGCGTGGGCGCGTGCGTGCGTGGGTTCGTTCGTGCGTGCGTGCGTGTGTGTGTGTGTGTGTGTGTGTGTGTGTGTGTGTGTGTGTGTGTGTGTGTGTGTGTGTGGAAATAATCATAATCTACCTTTGCAATGAATTATTTCTGATTCATATAATGTAAGGGTTACGATGTTAAAAACCGAATGGACGAACATTAAGGGTTGCACCGGTCTCCGATCAAATTGGAAGCTTCGCTATGGCCGTCGACCGGTAAACGTCCCTTACTGTTCTTGATACTCAGTATGCTATAAAGTCGTTTGTAATGCTTTGATAGCAAATAATAGTTTTACTTATCCATGTTTGAATTTATAAAAGCTTATTTTTTATTGCGAGATAAATTGCTGTTGTTAATCACGGCAGTGGCCGTTTGACAACACCTTAGCGGTCAATATAGGCCACAGAAGATATCAAACATGGAAAAAAGCGAGCGAAAAATTTCATATTATAAAAATTGAAATTTCGTGAAGAAGCTTATTAACACGTTGACCGCCGCGCGGCATTCACTTGTGCCGCGCGTGATTTCGGTTGGTTAAGTGTGGCCTAGGGTTTGTTCCGCACTCTTAAATGTACATTCGCATTGCATGGCATTCGTTCCATGCCGCACAGTGCACGTGCCTTTATGCAAGTTTAAAGTAGGTGGCCTGGTGGGCCTGATACGCTTACTTTCCGGGGATTTCACTTCTCCGTTTGTCTCATAGGCCCTTTCAAACTGTGCGCTTCTATTTATTTAGTTTATTCATTTGGAAGTCTTTTGACAGTCAAAAATATTATATCTCTGGTTTCTAATGCTTAGTTTGAGCAATTATTTGTACAAAAAAAAAGGTTTCGAGTAGTTTGAAAATAGTTTTGTTCAGAAAAGTGCTGCATGTGGCAGTACTACTGATACACCAGTAAATACAGAACAAGAAACAAAAATATAGTTACACATACGAAATAGATAACACATATGACAAACAGCTCAAACGTTCTGTGCAACATGATCTTCAAAAAAACAAGACACACAGTAGTGCTTGCTACAGGCTGTGCATTTCCATGGCGATCGGGGAGTTTTGTTTGTTGCCATTTTTCTGTCAGATTCTTAGGATATGTTGTTATAACACATTACACAACGGTTTCTTTTTCCGGAGTCTTCTAATTCGTGCTTTTAGTTTACTGGTGCTTGTAAAACGGTCTTGGGTATAAATATGCTTTCTACAATTTTTTCTTTGAATTCCGCAATGGACATTTTACTTTTTGTTATCTCCTTTTAGAGAATGTACGAATTTACAACACTTGTTCCCAAAATAAGTTCGAAGGCTATCTTTCTATACCACATATTGGGAGTGTGTTTTGTGCTTAGTGCTAGAACATTACGCCTATCTTTCCACTTCAGCATTAGCACACCTGTATCGCTTTCTGTTGCTATGACTTCGCCTTTTCGCAGTTTAGCGGCTTCGACCTCCTTGCTATTGAATTTTCTTTTTGGTCTCACTGTCCCAACTAGATGAGTTTTATGTTCCAACAGTTTATGTGCCAATGTAACGCTGGTGTAAAAGTTGTCCGTATAAGTTGTACGACCTTTGTCCAATAGCTGGTCAGTCAGTTGTAGAACTACATTGGCAGAGGCTCCCAAAGGATGAGTGTCCTTTCCACAGTAGATGTGGAGATCGTATGTATATCCGCCCTTCAAACACAATTTGTATAGTTTTACTTCGTACTTATGGCGCTTGTTTTTGATATATTGACGGAACGCCAGTCGTCCTCTAAATGGTACAATTGTTTCATCAATACACAGTTTCTCAGCTGGAACAATGACTTCTTGAAATATCTCCTTTAGTTTTGATAGGAAGGATGACAGTTTACGAAGTCTGTCAGTAATGGGTACTGTAGCATCTTCGTTATTATTGAAATGTAATACTCTTAGTATTAGTTCTAAGCGATTTCTTGTCATGTAGTTTTTGATATTGTTGTTGTAGATTATGCTGCTTGACCAGTAATTGATCATTTTTGGAAAGTTGCACAACCCCATCCATAAAACGATGCCTAAGAATTGTTCGATTTCGGTTGGTGTTGTACCTCGCCACCATCGCAAGCGAGATTTTTTGGATTTTATCTTCGATTTTAGTTGCTTTGCGTACCTATTCGTTTCCGTAACAACGTGAATAATAATTTCATCAGTAATAAATGCTTTGAAGAAATCATAGGGTTCCTTATTTTGATAAGTATCTGTTATGTATTGCTTTAGTCCAAGTGTTGGTTCAGTAAAAGTAAATTTCTTCATAAACCTACCATCAGGCACAAACCAATTCATAATTTCATCGTGAGTAGCTGTAGTATCATCAGCATCGTTTCCATTTCCTCATCGTCGTCTAGTACATACTGTGATATAACTGATTCTATTATATCAGAAACGGTATTCTGAACGGCTACATTATCTTGTATTTCATCGTCAGACATTCCTTCCTGGCTTTCCACAACAACATTTGCCGTTGCTGTAAAAACACAAAAAGAAGTAATAAAATCCAAGTAGAAACTATACGGGTGTATTATTCCCAAACTAGTTATACTTACATTTGGACGTACTGGGCAAATTTTCATCAGCTTCGGTCCTAACCGAATATTTCTTCCGCCGTTTCTGTACAGGGGGTGCGTCAGATTAATCCGAACTTGAATAATCTACTTACTCTGGAACATATTCGTCTGCATAGTCCTCTAAAAGGTCTAAAAGCTTTTGTAGCTTTCGCTGTTCTTGTTGGTAACACACATTCGCCATTTTACACACGATTTACAACACAAACCAACCGTTAGATGGATGTACACACACTAATATAAATTCTGCACGATGTCTGTGAAATAAAACCTAAAATAGAGTCAACACGGCACCACTTGATTGTTGTAAGGCCTAAACAATACTAATCTGCTGCATGAGTAACGTTTACAGACAAGAATTAACTTGCAAACTGCACATGAATCACCCCTCCCATTGCGGCAGTACGTGTATGCCGCGTGGCGCGAATCCAGATAATTGCACGCTTCAGGTAACGTGGCACGAACGCTGTGCCGCAGTATTTTTTTCTTTATTTTCCTGTTTATAGACCCCAGATCTGGACAACTATCTTATAATATGCTCGTTTAGAGCAACACTGATATAATATAAAAAATTAGGTGGTGGCCTGAGGGGTTACATTTTTTTTCTTAAATGGCGATCAACGTGTTAAGTAGGTACAGCCGAATAAAGCAAAAAAACTACGGTTCTCTACCTATATCTTACTTTTATGTTATTTTTTACTTTACTCGAGTTTCCGACAACAACTTAATTGTCAGACTAAACAATTGGAACTTCTGCCTAACCAATAAGGTTTTTTTTATGAAATTTCAGTTAGTATAATATACATTTTTTCGATCATTTTTGCCATGATTGATATTTTATGTAGCCCACATTGACCACTGATAGTGTCAAATAGCCATTTCGATGTTAACAAGTACAACTTTATCTTACAAAAACATGGGACGAATACGCTGACGCAATAATGAGGTACTGGTAACATTAGTTTTATGGTCACTTGTTTTAGTTAACGGTTTTCTTGTTGTTAAATGCATCTCGAGCAGATATCGTTATTTGAAGTGAATACCTACCTTGTAAAATTACATTTATTAAATTAATATTCATGATGTAATACACTTAAGTACACTATGTCTGGTACCCGTAACAAAAAGAAAGGCATCTGTGGTATGGTCCATTCCCAAATCGACTATTAATGGAAAAGTAAGACCCAATAGCACTCGAAACGATGAAAACATAATTGTTCAAAAATTAATACAAACTGGAAGATTGAGCTTTCCATTTTCCCGTTTGGACATACAACGGATGGTTATCACTCATTTTGATAAAAATTGATTTAATAACCAGTTCCAAAATAACCAGTAAAAGCATAGTGCAGAAGTTTTTTGGCAAGACATGAAAACATTAAACGCGCTCGAGCTCAACTAGACTGTGCCAGTATAACTGAACATATCATTGCCCGAACCAATTATAAACTTTGATGTGGCTACCATCCTCTTATGACCTCAGAAAACCTAAAGTTATCGTTCGGAAGAGGGCGAAATACTCTGTAGCAAAAATAGGCACATGAAGTCAAGCACCTCTGTTACGTTTAGGTGGGATGCAACGAGCGTAATACTGTGGTTATTACTTGTGTTTAATTCCATCCCACTACAAAGAATAATATTAGGGTTCTTATAGAATTTTTTACAATTTCAGAATCCTTGAAAGTGTATATTGTGTGCTTGAGAGTTTTAAACGATTGTCCTTTTTATTTTAATCGGAATTGGTTTGATTTATAGAGATATCATCTACTATTTTAATTTTAATTCGCTTGCTATTTAACCTCAGTTGTTTAAATGAATTTTAGTATTTACGTTTCATCGTATTCCCGCCTTATTAAAATGCGCCAGCTAGCTTAAGTGTAAACAGAAATGATTACCGTTATCAATGACCACAATTATACTCAATTCGATTTTAATTATTATTTTTTCTATTGAGTTTACTTCCTTCCGCATTTATATATTCAATATTTGTATAAGCTTTTAATATTAATGATCTTTAGTAATAAAAATAAATCAAACGTTATACTTATTTAATTAAACTAAAGTTCGGTAAATGCATGAATGTTTGGCTTACAATAAAGAATAGGTTAGTATTCTTATTAGTAACATGCAACAATAATTTTGTATCAAGATTGAGTGGAATGTTTTCCGTTCAAAATTGATATTCCAATTCAAAGAAAGTAAAATACGTAAACGTTTCTTTATTTACACAATTAGAAATTGTACTTATCTGTCACTTCGTTGAAAGCTCGTGACGTAGCTCTGTGTTTCTAGGTCCATGCACTGAGGCCTCTCTTGGGTTGTTTCGTTACCCTTCAAGTGATGTGGACTTAGGACGCATTGCTCCCTTTGTTCTTTCGATAGCTTCCTTGGAACTTTATTGTGGAATAAGATGTTTTCACCTTTATTTTCAACAATTTAATGAGTTTGTTATTAACTGCTGGATATATTTAGCTTTTATTTGTCACTTCAGTGGTCAATTTTAAGTACAAAAGACGTGCTGCAACAAACAGCAACGAACCACCAACCGCAACGTTTCTTCCTTGAACAGCAATGATTACGAGTTATTGTTCTTTATATATTAATTTATTACATTGAATCGATTGCGGTATTCGATATTTATCGTTCAATGTTTACACAATCGTGGACGACTTTAGGAATGCACAAAAACCTTGATTTTAAATTATTACGTCACCTTTTTTACTATCACCAACTTGACAATAATTGCACTTTTATTATTTACTGTAGCCTTTTATCACTTTAATAAGGGAGGTATTTTTACTGCTTCCCTTTTACACCACTATTAGATTTTATTCTAATTGCACAATTTATAGGGCAACGTGACTATCACTTTGTCATTCGCTGCACCCGTTCTGACCACTTCCCCTCTCTCTACAAAGCAATTATACTTTCGCAACTTGCAGCGCTTATTTAAAAGCCTCAAAATTAAAAATGTAAATACTCATTGAAAATAAACTCAAGCTTTTCATCTTAATATTAATTACATTTACATACAAACAACCAACAACCATTTCTTTACCTAGAAAATAACATATAAATATTAAATCTCGTATAATTTAGCGCGAAATTTTTAACTTTTCTAAGGCACCTGTTACAGTACCCCCTCTTTGTTTTTGAATTAATAACATTCATTCGAAAACAAACATAGAAATTATTTAAAAATATTTTTTTCCATTAAAACGGTACAGTGACAATGGAATTTATGAACGGTGATTGCGACCTTTCAATTATTTTATCGACTAATATTCCATCAATTGCTTTCTTTCCTTAATGCTTCCCTCGGTGTAAGTGGTCTCGGGTAATTTTGTTGCAAAAACGGTACCTCGTTTTTGACTTTCAGTCTACAGACAAAATAGTTCACTAATCCGGGTTTTTTAGAAATTATTTCTTCAATTTCCCCAATCAATCCTCCAACTCCTTCTCGTTCTTCTGGTTCTAGATCATCGCCTTCATTCATTTGCTCTACTGGTGGATTTTTTTAAACTTTCGGTTTTCTCATTTGCCTGTGGGTTCTTCAATAAGTATGCATTTGGGTCACTCCTCCGAAAAATTGGTGTGGTTTCTTTTGTTCTTAGTCCACCCACTAAGTATCTTACTCCTCCTGGTCCCTCAGAAAAACTATCCTCATGTTCACTAAGGAATTCTTCGATCATCTTCTTCACTAGTTTTCTTTTTTCTGTTGTACACCTTAAATGTCGCCTCTATTCGGGTCGTTCATTCTTCTATGAATTTGACCTGATAGTCCTTTTCCCTTTCCTTAAAAATTATTTCTTTATTTGCTACGTTCACTCGGGCTGATTTAGCGCACTTTCAATTCATTCAAGAAACAATAATATTGTTTACTTTCTCCTAGCGTAATATCTAGTATCACGCCATAGGTTATTTTGCTGACCTTTCCCGTCACTCCTCGTATGGTTATTCTTTGTTCAGTTAATGGTACTAATTCTGTATTTTTTTCCTTTAATTTAATATATACATTTTCCGAAATAATGCTTATTTGGATTCCCGTACCTAACAGTATCTGTTGACTGAACCCCTCCAACTCTCATGTTCCGTATTCAAATTTTCCTCCTGTTCGTTTATTTCTTCGCTGGGTGATTCAATATGGTTATTTTCTCCTTCATTGTGTTGGTGTTTTAAATTTAAAATATTCAATGATTGTTTTCCGAGGTTTTGGTAGTATACCTTCACAAAATTAAGTAACTGTATTTGATCCTCTTTATAAGTTCCTTGCGAAGCGAGTGGTGCTTCTCGACTTGACTCTCTTAGTTTTCCGATGGCGTAGGTGACTGTGATCTCTCTCTTGTCTCCCCTTCTGATTCGCCACTCTTCTTCTCGGATCCCCTTCTACCTCTGTGGTAGTTGGCGAAGTTCACATTTCTCCTATTATACGTCCTTTCGTTGCTTGGTCTGGTATTTTCGCAATTATAATAGTCCCTGCGGTTGTAAAATTCCATCGGTCGATCTTCATAGTTGTCGATTGTATTCTCTCCAAAATATTAGTAAGTTGGTCAATAGTTTTTGCTCCGGATTCAATTAATATATTCTCCACATCCCTGGTAAAATGTCTGACTAATCTTTCCACCAAGTGTTCTTCTTCGATTGGTGGCTGCAAATATATAGTCTTGCTAACCCAAAACCAGACGTGGTCCACATATTTTCCTTGTCTTGGGTTGTACAATCGCGGTGTAGCTAATCTCAATTTAATTTTTTCTGTACTGATTTTGACCAAAATTGTTTTATACAGTCTTCTTGAAATTGAGCAAAATCTATCCAATCAAACCGATGTAATTCTGCCCATGCTTTGGCGTTGCCTTATAATAAGTCAGTAGTAAGGGTAAGTACATTCTAGACCAGGAAGTGACGTCACACCAATCAGCGACGTGAGCGAGCACTTAAGCCCCCACCGGAATTTTGCGGTTGGAGGACCAATGGGAGAAGAGGTCGTAGTTCCTCCTGTCGAAAGGGGCAATGACGTTAAGCCAATGGGATACAAGGATGGGCCCCCCCTTGTTGAGTTCAGGAAGGGGATTGCCCATTAGCTGGCCAATGAGAGACTTGGCGGCCATGTTGGAATTATTCAGCGGCCTCTGGCGTCTTCGGCGGCTTCTTTGGACGTCTTCTGCGGCTTCCAGTAGGTTCTTCGAGGGCGTGGCTGTCTTCAGCAGCTTCTGGTGTGTTGGTTTCCGGCGCCGTCTTGTTGAGATGTCGCAATCTGCGGGGTCTTGCAGACATCTTGTTTGTCGCTGTTGACGAGGAACTTCCGGTTGCAGGATAAAGCCTGAAAAAATTGTTTGCACCGGGATTCGAACTCGAATAAGTTAAGTTATGAATATGTGCATATCCATATAACCAACTGAGCTATCACGGTTTTAGATATGAAACGTAAAAAGTGAGATGTAAACGTAAATATTTAAGCTGACATCATAATGAATGATGAGTAGCTTTCCATTTGGTTGATGTTAGAAAGAGAACGAGAACTAACATATGACGCGCATTCTAAAAAATAATTGCTAATGTACACTATATGTACTTACATTTTACAATTAAAACACAGAGCTTATTATTGTTTTTAAAGTAATAATAAAGTAATAGTTGAAAATAATGTTATTGATAAATTGAAAAATTGAAAAAAGACTTTGATGTTACGCATTTGTAAATAACGCTAATATAAAAATTATATTGAAAGTTCGCAATATGATTATAAATGCGAATTTATGCATTCCAATGTTAAAAGATATTACAATGAGGTTATCAGCTGTACAAACCACGGATGCATCCGGTTTAGAAATTTCTTATCAACGCTAATGGAATCTAAGAAAGTAATAAATTAAAAAAACTGTATAAAATAATGTTGTTGAGAAATATGTTATTACTGTATTTGATAATAATAAATATATAATTAAATTCTTGACTCAATTCTAAAACATAACTTTTAAAGTAATAAAACAGAAAAGGGAATTTGCATTTTCAAATAAACATTATAAATTTCAATATAAATTTTATCTAGAAATAACATCCTGAGTGATTTACATAAATATTTAAGCTGACGTCAGAAGGCATGAGGAGTAGCTTTTCAATTTTGGTTGACGTTAGAAAGAGAACGTATTGAAGTTGAGATGGAAACAACATCCCGCGCGCATTCTAAAACTAATTGTTAATAAATGGACGATTTATGTTAAACATTAAATATTTAAGCTGACGTCACAATGAATGATGAGTAGCTTTCCAATTTGGTTGACGTTAGAAAGAGAACGTATTCCAGAAGTTGAGATCGAAAGAACATCCAGAGCTAAAACTAATTGTTACTAATAAATTTGAATATACTACATGCTGTATGTAATTTCATTGTATTCTAAAATAATTAATACTAAAACATTATATAATTACTCTATGTGATAATACATAAAAAACAAAATCTCTCTCTCTAGCAACGACTCTAACAAGTTCTCTCTCACCAACTAAACGATAATCCATTATAGGTCGATGAAAGAGTGAGAAATCATTAGGAAGAACAAGGAGCAAGCTACACTCGAATAATAATATCATTATTTACTTAAAACGTTGCTTAAAGTACAATGATTGTACTACATAAATATATAATTACATTTTACAATTAAAATACTAGTGACAGTATTTTGAAGTAATAAAATACAGAAAGGGGATTTGCATTTTGAGATAAACATTAAATTTACATTGAAAAAATTTCAATATAATTTGTATAAAGTATATTTAGAAATAACGTCTTTATATATATATATATATATATATATATATATATATATATATATGTAAACAAAAATGCAAACAGGTTTTTGCGTTTTTGCCTGCTAAATAGAAACCATGGACATATCCGGTGTAAAACATTTCTTATCAGCGCTATTTAAAATTTATATGCCAACTATATCATTTCTATTAAGGAAGATAATCATTTCAATTGCATAGTTGCGCAATATTTCTACATCCGGGTGACTATTTTCTTATAGAACAATGAAACCGCAAACCGCATTCTCAATATATTGATAAAAATTCGATATAAATACTTGATGCAATCAGCCTATAACTCCAATTATTCTTATTACACTATTCAAGATGGATCTTCTACAACACCTAAACTTAGTAGGCGAAGGTGATTTAAAACCTGTATTAAAAGTTTCCGATATGGTTATTAATTATAAATATCGGCTAAAAAATATTAAAATTATAAACGTTAAATGTGGTAGAAAGGTAACGGTAGAAACAGAAGAACATCTATATTTCTCCCAGAGAGATTAACGAAAGAGCTAACGGATGGGAAGGTGCATAATCTTCAGCAGTGCATTGAATAAATTGCGCTGGCGTAGATATTGGTAAAGCTAAAATAATGGCTAAACTATCCTTCATTAATTATACAGGTAAGTCATTATTACTATTCTGCATTATATTTATAGGATAACCTACCTAATCATGATGGTCATCATCTTCGCTGTTCTTATAATTATATTAATGTACATATTGTATATAAATATTATAATAAAAGATATTTGTAATGTATGAAGTTGTTGATTCCTACAGCGAGTTAATATGAAAAGTAAAATAAAAATTTACCTCATCATAGTTTATTTATTATTACATTGAAAACAATCAAACATTAGAGTAGATGGTCCATCTATATGATCAACAACGATTGATTGATTCCAATGCTTCATACATCTTATTTTAGCGCATAATTGTCTACCCCACTGATAATGATGAGGCAACTTATTACATATTGAAAACAAATTTTCAGCACCTAATTGCAGCAATTCATATTTTATTACACGGCGAATATTTGCAATTATCGCTTCAAACTCAGAGATTATACGATCCATCTAAAAATACCAATAATGAGTAAATGATTAAAATAGGTTTACATACTTACACTATAATTTTCGCATGCACTTCTTATCATTAGCACAGGTAACAAACGAATGGCATGCACTTCCTATCGGATCCAATCATTGTACCCCCCACCGCTACTACATCTACTTTAGCCGAAATTACTACTACGTCTGCTAAGGCGCCTGCTTTACCTGCTCCTGACTTATGCAATATCGATATTGTGCACTATTTGATTCTAAACAAGCGATTGTACATGTTCTACGAGAATTGGGTTTGGGTATGTGCTTTAAATAGTACACATATCGAGCCGCTAAGAACTTGCTCGAATGGTTACCCTTCCTGCCAAGTACTTTTAAGCGTTTGATACAGTATATCAGAAGCCTAACACTGATATCGTCTTCTTCAGCAACGGATGTATTTATCAGGTACAATTTCCTAGTTCACAACTGTTATCTGGATGGCTACGAATATACAGCTCCTCTTACATCCCTACTAGCAGTCATGTTTATGCCGCCGTAAACACTTGTAGTGGGCGTACGCTAATCGTTTACGGGACAAACCAGATATTTGAATATGATGAATGTCTTCAACGACCAAGAGCGCATTTACTGCATACGGATGTCTTTCTAAATTTACCATCGAACATAACAATATTCAGATATATTAACGGAAAGCTATTCTTTATCGATAGAAACCAATTTTACGAACATAATGAGTTGACTGACCAAGTGATAGAATCAGAGAAAGTTGATCTCTCCATGTTTAATATTCGTTGCGCAAACAAACTTTTATTACAGCAATTTTTAACAAAACTTATGAAGCTGGATAAAGTTGTATAGTGAAAGTTACAATAAACCGATAAATAATAATTATTCGATAATAAATATATAATTACATATTTAAATTAGTAAACTGGAAGTATTTTCAAATAATTCATATATAAAAATTATATTGAAAAATTATTACAATATCCGCATCGGGCTTATCTATATAGCTGCAGCTGGATCTGAAAAACTACAGAAAACAGCTCATCCGAATATATTTCTCGTTAAGAAGGTGCTACGGCGTAAGGGGAACCAGCTATACGTTCGATGGCTTGGCATGTCTAAAACACGATTCATGGCTTAATTGGCTCCATACCTACCACTCCACCTGGTGACAAGTTTAGCAATTCTATGATTTCTAACATGTTCCATGGCTTTGCCGAAATTTGCGTTGTTTAAAAGTTTATACAAGTTTTTCTCGGAAGAGTTAGTGGATTCTGCTCGCAACCTTGTATTCAAGTCTATATATGGTTTGAGCCAACGTGATTGGTTGAAGCTAATCGCGCGATGAACTTTCTCAAGCAGAAGGCCTGCTTGAAAGCATTGATTCAAATTGCGGTAATGAATGACATACTTAGTCTTAGAATGCAGCGTTGCAAGCAGTTTCCTATTTTACGACCAGGTGGAGTACCGTGTTCTACGCAGAATGGGATGTATTTATGACGATCATGCAAATTATCCGGATATAATAGATCCACCTCTAGGATTAATCATTTGCATGCATCATCCGGTAAATTCAAAATTGATTCGGAGGTTAGTAAATTTAATTGCCTCTCGCTAACCCTCTTGAAATCGTCCTGTGGCAAACATTAACTTTGAGCCCATTCATATAAATTAACCATATCTGTGTAAGGGATATAAGAGGATGGTTTGCTGGGATCGTATTTATCCATGAACTTGTTGTTCGCCTTTCTGTACTTAGTACAACATTGCTTTGTCCGTCCTCTTACACCCTTTTCCACGAACAATAACATATTAACATCGGTAAGCAGCTCCAGTCTAACTTTAGTGTAATTGAACATACACTGCCAGGTGTATCTGGGAGCGGTGTAATAGAATGCCGGAGCTAACTTGTGCGTTGTTATGCACTTATTTCTAGAATTTGTGAATACGTCAGCAAGTAGAAGCACATCACATGTCAGATAAACATCGCTATAATGACCTAAATTTTGAATTTGAAACCTTTTCCAAACGTTCTGAGCATGAGCATAATCATTATATATGACGATTACCTAAACTTGCTGTAAAATTTATCCTTATCAGGAAGACAAGTTTCATCTAATTTAGTCCACGTATCTACATACTCATACGAATACAACCCCTTTTTAGTTAATAACTGCAGCTGCTCATCATTCAAATGACTTAGTGTGCTGCGTAAAATTTTGAAATCGTTAAATGATAGGAGGATAATTTGTCTAGGGACATTATGAAGCGGTATGAATCTACAAATCGAAATTTAACTATGGCATAAATGTATTTGGTGAATGATATGTATCGGTTTTTAGTTTTAAGTAATAATGAAATGTGACCGGAGATGGCTTGGGAAATATCTTTTATCAGGAAGTGTGAGTCATAACCGGAAAAATTGTGGAAAAAAAATAGTTTTATTAGCGGGGCCTTATACCGGATGTTGCATGATTGATTGGAATTACTTCTAAATTGACCAATAAAATGACAATGATCTCTTACTTTAATATCATGATCTAAAAAGCGATTTTCCCAAATATGACAGTGAGTGGATGCATTATATTGCAGCATTTGCATGTCGCTTAACAGTTTCATAGGCATGGAATTTTCAAATTACTGCTGCAGACTACCAGAAATATCTAACCGCTCGTTGCTAAACCAATTAATACACTCCTCGCCCCTCAGCGACCGAAATTTTGATAAGGAATCGTTAAACGTGCAGTGGAGATAATATACGATGCTGCATACGTTATGTTTCTTATACTTAACGGTATTCCGCGTTTCGTCATCTTATAAATCCTGCACTAAACATTCCAAATCGCAATATAAAATCAATGGCGCAGTCTGCTTGAACTCATAATTCTTAAAATACACATTCGAACCTGACTTTGGCATCTCTATCCTACATTTAGTAATTAACTTACAATCTAACTCGTGATTACTTAGCTTAATTTCCTAACTAGAAAAGTAGAGGCATCTATCGCATAGATATAATTTATTATGATTCTTCGTTAACTGTAAACACACTAATCCTAACAAATTTTTGATCCAGCAGAAATGAAATTTAACGACTTCATCATCATCTTTAGTTGTTTCAAGTCTCGAAACGTCATCATCTATTTCGCTTTCAATTTCATAATTCTGCTGGATCATTAATAAATTAACATTCTGTTGTTTCTTATCTTCACATAAATAAGACAGGTACTGCGTTATATGTAATTGAGTCTTTTTTAATAAGGGCATAAACGTTTAAGAATAAATTAGTATTTTGTTTTAGAAATGTAGGGATTTGGTTTAAGTCATGGGAAACTATATCTTCAAAATTTAGGATTTCGATAATAGGGATAGGATGATACACGATCACTGTGTAGGGTAACGGGAAAAAGGGCCGATGCTAAAGCCCACCCGAAATAGGCTTCATCATTATTTTTACGTTAATGACGCATTTCTTATTTTTTATTTCTAGAGGTAAAGGAATAAAGGATGACGCTCTTATTAGAGTTATACTGCTTACGTTCATGGTTAACGAAATAATTGTTGGTAAAGCTCAACCACTATGCTGCTCTTCAAATTGAAGCAATCGCCGACATGACTATTGAAAATGAAAATGAAGATATAAATCAATATGTTTGTTTTATAATCAAAATATGTAGGGTCACAACCTCTACTAATTATAACAACTTATCAACATGAATTACTAATTAACATAGCGAACATATTTTTTCTAGAAATTAATTCGTGACAACATTAGAATTGATTATTCGACTAATATAGTTAATAATCAAGATTACCTAGCTATTCTAGGAATACTGTGAAGGTAAATTGCTATTGTAGGCAAGTCTCACCTTACGTATAGCATGAACTATCAATTAATACAGCGAAGACTTTCAAAAATAAATTCCTTTTTTAATATCTATCTATTCTAGGAATACTGTGAAGGGAAATTGCTATTGTAAACAAGTTCACACCCAAGTCATTGAAATTATTGATTGCCTCTTTCAATTGGCAGATTCTATATTAAGAGTACAATTTTATTTCTTTTTTCTATTATTCCAACTATTTTTTTACTATTAAATTCTATCAATTTCCTATATTAATTTTATATTTTCCAACCGTAAAATTCGCTGTATGACGTCTGCATAAATATTTATAATTTATTATTATTTTCAAATGCAGTAATTACGTATTTATCAACACTATTTTATTACTTCAAACACTGTAACTAGTATTTTAATTGTAAAAGGGACAGTTTCCATTAGAATAAGAATAATTAGTTGCGAGTAAATTGCTTTCCTTATTCCCCAAATGTGTTCTCTTTCTAGCACCGACCAAGTTGAATAGCCACTCTCATTCGTTGAGACGTCAGCTTAAATATTTATGATTAATATAAATTACTCAGGATGTTATTTCTAGATAAACTTTATATTGGAATTGTTAAATATAAATTTAATGTTTATTTGAAAATACAAATTCCTTTTATTGCTTTAAAAGTAATGTTTTAAAATTAAGTTAAAAACGTAATTACATATTTATTAATATCAAACATTACTTCAAAACACTGTAACTACTATTTTAATTGTAAAATGTACGGTTTCCATTAGAATAAGAAAAATTAGTTGCGCATAAACTGCTTTCCTTGTTCTCCCGAATGTGTTCTCTTTCTAGCACCGCCCAAGTTGAAAAGCTGCTCTTATTCGTTGTGATGTCAGCTTCAATATTTATATATTGCAAATTTTCAATATAATTTTTATGTATGCTTTTATTTACAAATCCAAATAGTTTTAATTGTAATGCAAACATCAAAGTCTTTTTCTAATTTTTAATTGTAAATTGTACGGTTTCCATTAGAATAAGAAGCCATAACTGGAACATTTACAGGATGCTATTAAATGATAAAATTTGCTTCTTTAGAGTTCATATTTATTTACCATACGTATAGCATATAAATAATTTTTCTGAACAATGCCACAAAGTAATTATCACAGGTTAAAGGTGAATATTCAAAACTAATTATCTGCTGCAGTTATCACATTCACGCTATTTATAGTAAATTCTTATCAATATTAAAACTACATCAACTAGCGCAAATATTAAATTTAAGACTAGGTAATATTTACCTAATATGTAATCAATGAAACCTAAAATTTATTAATAAAATTAATGATCCAGGTATAAATATATATCTTACCTTACGTATAGCACCAATGAATACTATTTTATAAACAATGCTACACACACACACGCACACGCACACGCACGCGCACGCGCACGCGCACGCGCACGCACACGCACACGCACACGCACACGCACACGCACACGCACACGCACACGCACACGCACACGCACACGCACACGCACACAAGTCATAGTAATTATTTATTGCCTTTTTCAATTGACACATTCTTATTAAGAGAATAATTTTATCATTTTTCAACAATTCAAACTATTATAGATAGATACCTGGTCAAAATATGTGCCTATAATTTTTTACTATTAAATACTATTGATTTTGTATATTAATTTTATATTTTCCAACCGTAAAATTGCTGTGTGACGTTGATATGTATATATATATATATATATATATATATATATATATATATATATATATATATATATATATATACAGGGTGATTGGTCGAAACCATTCATTAGAAGTATTAGGAGTTCCAGCCATGGCTGATTTCTGAAAGTTTGTATCTGGACTATGTGATTCATATTCTATTTAAGGAAAATATTTTCATGATTACACTTTCGGTTATACCGGAAGTAGCCATCAACTTTGTTATTTTAAATGGAATCGTACCCTTTTTATGGCATATTCGAATTGTACTCGCCATTTAAGTAGAAATTTTATCAATGTTCCCTACACTTAAATTTAATAGTTTTTGAGATTTAAATTTTTTTTCGAAAATTATTGGTTGAACACTATGACATTTGACAATGCCTGCTAGCGCCATTGTTAGTACGAAGCAATTGATATTGACGTTATGCATAGGGGTATTCTTAAGCTTTACGCTGATGCTTCCGGTACTGCCGAATTATCTACAGGGTGTTCAAAATGTGATTTCCATCTTTTGAAAATAAAAACCATCAAAACTTAACTTTTTCAAATACAATGCCCAATATTTTCTTCCTTTAACGGATGCGGAATAAAATTCTGTATTGATTTGTATTAGCATTAGGTATAGGGATACCTATCTTCGATAGTTTTTCTCATATTGAGGTATTTGTTCATTTCTTCTGAAATTCAAAACGGTTTACCTGATTTTTCCATGGATAGCCATGGAAACCACAGCTAAGTTTGTTGTTAGTAACTGTCAATACCTTTTGTTGTGTTTCTGTGTTCGGTTTATCAAAATGGAAAATGGGAAGTATTCAAACAGGGATATTTTGAACTTATTTTATATTCATGGAGAATGTGATAAGATTATTAGCAGAACTTGCCGTTTGTTTAATGACCGATATCCTCATTTAACACCAATGAACAACCACAAATTTAAGCGAATAGGGTCAAACTTTTTACGGTATGGAACAGAGAAAGCTGCCAGAACACGATCAAAGCCTATTACTGGCGAAGAAGCTAATGAAGTTAATGTCCTAGCATATTTTAATAACTATCCCCACGGCTCGATACGATCTGCTGCAGAAGATTTGGGCCTGTCTTACTATTCCATACAATACATCTTAAAGAAGCATAAAATGCATGATTATTCGTTTACCTTGGTTCAAGCACTTCATCCAGGCGATAATTTCAAGCGAGTGGAATTTTGTGAGCAAATGTTAATCAGAATTCAGGAAGACCCGCAGTTTTTACGAAAAATGATTTGGACGGACGAAGCAAAATTTACCAGAGAAGGAATTGTTAATCGACGTAATTGGCACTATTGGGCGTCGGAAAACCCACATTTCAAGCGAGAATCAAATTTTCAAAACAAATTTAGTTTTAACGTGTTTTGTCTTGTAATGACTGGTCGTGTCTCTTTTCAAATTTATTATGAAAATTTGTATAAAATATTTGGAGATTCTGAGAACGGATGTCTCTGAATTTTTAGAAAATCTGCCTCTTAATATTTTACAATACTGCTGGTATCAAATGGACGGAGTTCCTGCACATTCAACGCGTGACGTTGATCAAGAGCTCACCACTATGTTTGGTGATCAGTGGATCGGTCGAAACGGACCATGGCGGTGGCCTCCCCGATCCAACTCCACTCGACTTCTACGTGTGGGGCGAAGTCAAGAATCAAGTATACGCCACTCCAGTCCACACAAAAGAAGACTTAGGCTTAAGAGTAACGACGGCATTTCGCCAG